>JACEGR010001018.1:0-196101 GCA_014170235.1 Listronotus bonariensis
TTACATAGAAAGAAATGTCTTCTTTTGTTGCTGTTAAGAATGTACCAAATACCAAATAAATATCTAAAGCGGTTTTAAAATTACGATAATATTTTTCCTCGAATTTTAACACTCTGTATCTATGGCAAACTGGGGCATATTTCCGACGTAGCCATTGACATTTGATACCTGAATTTTAAAATACCCTTTATTGAATTGTTAAAGATTTTTAGCATTAAAAGATTTTGTTCTCCCTTTTTTTACCTTTTAGGTAGGTCACTGTATGAAAATTCCAAAAATAAATCCCCAAATCCACTTACGACTTATTAAAAACCAATAAAACGTACACCTTACCTGAGACTTTTTCCATTTTATCTCCCTTTACCGGCCTTCCCAAAGTCATGTCGATCCTGGGCTCAATAATTTTCTTTTTCATGTTCCTCCCGCTTTTTATTCAGTTATTTTCGTATAATTTCCTTTTTTTACCTAATACCTGATTTAAAAAGGGGAGATCTAAGAACTCAAATGAAGTGTCTGAAGATTTTTTCTTAAGTAGTAATTTCAAGTTTATTTTGGTGGGTTTTTTCGTTTTGTCGGTTATATTACTCAGTAAATATAAAAGAGCAAAAAGTATTTCTGTTTTATTTTAAAGTAAAGATTTAAAAATATTTATATTTTTAAGAAGTATATTATTGGAAACACAAAATCATTGTACAGGGTGTCCAGATTTCGTTGCAATTGCAGACTATATATCTTAGTTATTATTAAAGACTTGCGGTTTTCGCGAATTGTTGCTATTTTTATGAAACGAAAATGACATTAAAAGATTTTTCAGGGCAATCTTAGTTATTAACATACAGAGCAATTTTTTTTTGGACCTCCCTCGTATTTTAGTTTTCTTGTAACTTACAACAAAAGTAAAAACTGATATTGGTAAATATTTTTACGTAGAATCCAGAGGTGTGGTTAGATTTTTTTTCTTTATATTTTTTAAGATATAAATCATACATGATTTTTTATGGAACACCTTATTTATTTTTATTTTATTAAATTATAGAGAATAAGAGCTTTTAAAGGACACATAACACCTAACATTTAATTTTAAAATTAAATTTCGCATAGTGGGTCATGATATAGAATTTTTAACCAAAGAATAAAGTTAGTCCTATGTTCATAAATTATTTACATTTTACAGCAAAATTGAGTTAAACTATTTTAATGAAAATATCGCGCAGCATCCCAATTTACCTTAGGGTTTCTTAAGTTTTTTACTTATTAATTAATTTAAAACCCAATATTTTGGATTGGCTTTACTGCGTTTATATTTAAACCCATTTTCAAAAATATACAGGGTGTTTTATTAGAAAAATCATGTTATGTTCATATCTCAAAAATATAATTTTTTAAATAAATCTAATTACACCACTGGATTTACCGTAAAAATATCTACTAACATTAGTTTTACCTTTTGTTGTTAGTTTTAAGACAACTAAAATAGAAGGAGCGTCCAAAAATGAAAAAAAATCTTCTTGTATGTCAAAAACTTGGAATGCCATAAAAAATCGTCGTAAGTTATTTTTCATTTTATCAAAAAGTTAAAATAGTTCGCAAAAACCGCAAGTCTGTATCCCTAGTAATAACCAAAAACCGTAAGATTGCATAGAAGTCCGGACACTCTGTACAAGAAAAACAACCAGCCTGGACATTTTTTGGGGCATTTTTATATGAGTTTTGGGGAGCACCATTGGGCCATATGAATATTGAGAAGCAAATGCTTTTTGCTTATAGTAAATATAAGGTATAGAAGGAATAACTTTAAACTTATAAATAAAGTTAAGCAATTGCTTACAAGTGCGAGCATTTACTGATAGAAATGTGATGCTACTAAATAGCAGCATCAGTTTTTGTGACTTTTCTATAAGTAAATACTGCACTTGTAAGCAAATGCTTTACTTTTTCATACGTTTGAAGTAAATCGTCTATTCCTTATAAAGTAAAGGCACTTGCTTTTTTTATTCATATGGCCCATTAACCTAACCAAATTCGTCCATTTTGTCAAAGAGACCTCTTACAGAATAAATACAAATATGAGACAAACTATTTGTTTTCGCTGCAGCGCAGAGGTGAGAAGTACTTTTCTTAAACCAAGGTGACCTGAGGTCGAATCCCCAGCCGGAAAGATATTTTTAGGTAGTAGTTATTTAAATAGAAAACGGCCGTGGTGGTACTACCGCATTGTCTAAAAGGTGGCGTAAATAGGAAAAAACTGCATGTTTCAGTGCTTGGACAACTTTGAGAAAACAGAGGAAAAGATCAGTTACACATCTAATATCTTGACACTCACGGTACTTTCGTACTAAGGTATAGGTTTTCGTGGGCTGTCTAAAAGGCCAAAAAAGCTCAAAGGCGTCAGATAAAGTTTAACTGAGAAAACGACTTTGAGTTTGCCCCATATTTGCATTTACAAACATTAACCGTTGAGTTTTTGAATGTTTTTAATATTTTTAAAAGCACCTCTTTTAAAATACCCCAATTTTTATGTGTGTTTAATTTTTTTTTAATTGTTTTAAAAATTTCTTTATTCCAGGTCACTTCTGTTACGAACCCTACCCAGCGGTAACAAAATCTAACCCAAGCAACACAAATTCTCTAAGAAGAGACAAATCTTCAAAGTCCCAACAAAAATCGTCAGAAAGGTCGTGCAACTGTCTGGGAAAGAAAACAAAACGAAAAGGAAAAGCCTTTTTGGCAGGCCTAGCGACAAATGTAGGAATATGTGTACTTTTATTTGGGTACACTCTTATAGGCTCAGTTATATTTCTAGCTATAGAAGGTAAATTTCTATAGTAGAGTAGTACAGTTCAGACAAGAAAAAGCCAGAGGCATTATAGGAATAAAGACGGCAATCAACTATTTCTTCCTAATCTCGTCGTTTAAAAAGTGTGCAAGCAAAAAAGGAAATAACTTAAAAGCGACACAGAACTGATGACCGCATGGCTTTTTCTTAGCTTACTCGTAGTCTACATATAAATAGATACAGTGCATTTCAATTAAAACAAGCCCCTCTATACAGGGTGTCCAATCATATGTAGGCAGTCTGTCGGATTCATGTAGAAAACATTAAAATGTAAAATGTGACAAGTTTTTTTTTTTTCTAAAGCTACTCTCTGAGAGATATTGGCCCTGAAAGGACGCCACCAGAAATAGTTTTTTTTTAAGATAATTTAATTATACAGGGTTTATTTTTTTATTGTCTCCCCCGTGGCCTAGTGAACAGAGCTTTGATCTTCGAAGCCAGAGGTCGGGGGTTCGATTCCCAGCGGGGGACATATTTAGGTAGTAGTTATTTAAAAATAACGACCGTGGTGGCACTACCGCGTTGTCTAAAAGGTGCTGTGAAATGCAACTGCATGTTTTAGTGCTTGGACAACGTTAACGGAATAGGGGAACGATGGGTTAAACATCTAATAACCCGGCACCCACGGTATTCTGGTATTTAGGCATAGACCTTCGTGGGATGTCAAAAAGATAAAAAGAAAACACTAATAAAATACTTTTTAATATGATAAATACTAGTTAGGACTCCTTAAAATGGTGTCCTTGTAAAAAAATCCTTCCTTACGTCGCGTCGTCAGGAGCGGACTAACCCTTACACAATAGTACTAATTATTTTTAAACCCTATATAATAAAGGAATAAAAATAGCATTTTTAAATGGCTTATAGTCTCAGCTAAGAAAAGATACTCCTGTATAAAAACCACTATTGTATTTATCCCAACATTTTATTAAGGGGTATATTAAAAAAAAAAAAACACATTACAAAACCATTTCGTCACATAAACCCAATATTTTACATCCCCAAAAGCAGTTTAAAAAAGTTATGAGGCAGGAAAGGCGAAGGAATAACTTATCAGATTCTTAAAAAGTGAGAATTACCTGCCTAAAAATTAAATTGTAAACAATAAAAGAAAGGAATTAGAAAAAATGTACAAAAAGAAAAAAATAGTTAGGTACCCGGAATTCGAACTCGGAACCTGTGACTTACATGTCGACACCCATAACCGTATTTACCGCTGTACCTATTGGGCCCATTGAATTATAATTTCTCCTTCCAACTTATACACTTTTTATGTGTCCCAAATTCGACCCTCTCTGGAATATTGTTCTCATGTCTGGGGAATGGCATCCCCTACAACACTCAGCATTCTTGATGCCATTCAAAGGAGAGCTGTTCGCCTTATTAATGATCCTTTACTTACTCCAAGACTTCCTTCTCTTGCCCATCGTCGAGCTGTGAGAGATCTATCGCTCTTTTATAGATACTTTTGCGGCTTCTTCTCCGACGAATTATCCAGTATAGTCCCTGCTCTTGCAGCTCCCAACAGAGAAATTCGTGGTGCCGCACGTATGCATCCGTATACAGTCCAACTAGACAGGCCCCGAACTTCCCATTTCGTTCGTTCTTTTATCCCTAGAGTTTCTAGACTGTGAAACCTACTGCCAGCGGAGGTCTTTCCTTCTCCCCCATATCTTCAAGTTTTTAAGTCCCGTGTTAACAAACTTTCTCTTACCTTGCTTAAGACACCTACGGTACGTTAGTATTTAGGCTTTTAGTCTTCGTGGATTGTCCAAGGATAAAAAAAAATGTTAATAATATAATTGAAGAAATTGGCAGTGTTTATAAATTATTTATGTTGTAAATTTTTTCTTTTTTTCCTAAGAATTTTAAAGTTTCTTTTAACCTTAATACATGCATACTTTAAAATGGTAATACTTAAGTTCTAGTTTACAAAACGCCCAGCTTTTTCTTGCCGCTATAATACTCCTGGCTTCTCTTTTCCAAAATGATGATTTTTTTTCAATACCTATGAATAGCCTAAGCAAAATTTTTGTAGGTCTCAAATGAAAACCAAAAAAATATTAAACAATAAACCACAAGAAAACTACATGCATGCTTACGGCCCAACAAAATAAATAATTATTAAGTTAAGGTTAACTCTAACTATTTCTCGGCGGATAATAATAGCTTTTAAAAGCCCAGCCCCCGGCCCGGACGCATTTAAACATTCCACTATATGATTCGGAACCCGTCTTACTCCTGATTGGTCAAGTTCATTATGGCGCCACATTTATCGAAATACGCGGTGCCGAAAGCCGTAGTACAATGTGCGAGCGGTGCTGAAATTTAGAGTTGATTGTTGGAATACTGCGTATGATGCATTTTGTTTTTTATTCTTTTCATTCCTAATTTAGATTTTCTATGTAAACACATATAGTAATATTTAGAGCTTATATTCAGCTATTAATTAAAATTTATTATTAATTATTGTATTACCTACTTTAGAATGAAGGAGTTAATTAAAGTTGATAATTTTCTATATCGGGCTAAGTTCAAAAAGAAGAGGAGGTAACTCGGTTTTCGGCACCACACATATCAATAAATAGGGCGCCATTATTATATTTTAAATGTGACCAATCAGGAGTAAGACGGGTGCCGAATCCTATAGTGGAATATTTAAATGCGGCCCGGACGGCGGTATCTACCGATAACCGCCGGTAATAACAAATTATTTTAGATTTTTGGCGGTTTTCATATACGTTAATGGATAAAACCGTCAGACAGCAGTATTTTTCTTATATTTGTACAAATTTTTTTATAATTGAGTAAAGCTGCCGGTGATATTTCATTAAAATGCACTATATACCTATATCAACTTATGAAGTATTTACCTTATTAAAAAATATTATTTTATATACTTTTTTCAGGTGGTCAAAACTACCAACATCAGATCTTAGCAACAACGTCTTTAGCAACAGTAACCAATAATAAGAAAGCTGTAAATGAAAGTTCAGAACTAAAAGCTAAAAATGATAAAGCTAGGACCAAAACCGTAGAAAATTTGTGGATTATTACTGAGGGGCTTAATATTTTGTATAAAGAAAACTGGACTATATTAGCTGCTCAAGAAATAACTAGGTACGTGATTTTTTCGTTGTTTCAACCAAAAAATACTAAAATATCAGTTCCCTAGAAACCGGTATAGAAACCAAACCGTCGATCATAGGCAAATCGTGCACTGAATCCCTTTCACCAACCTCCTATACACTCTCTTAAAATTCAGCGCTGAAACGAACACTCCAATTTGATCGAAACGAAATCAGAGGCTCCTGGCTTACACTGCTTTCATCTTTCGTTGGACGGTGACGTAAACAACACACATTTCATCTCGAATATTTCCTATGCTTTTAATTCCTATGTTTGACCAGTTCGTTTCCACACCTGTAAAAATTTTCCTAATATCACAGGTAGACATATGCTACGCGAAGATTAAAAAATTTATGTGTAAAAAATATTGTCTCGTAGATGACCGTCTTCTTCTTCTTTACACAGCCTTGCTCTAACCACTACATTTTTTATCATTAAGGTCAACGTTTCTATTGGTATTGCTCGAATTTCTTTTCTAATATTTGCTTTCAGTTTCTAAAGTGTCCGCGATTTTTTTATGTATATTCTTTCTTTTAGGTAGCTGCACAGAAAGAAATCGGGCGCCGGTAAGTCGGGCGATCTTAAAGGTCAAGTCATTTAATCATCTTCTGGTTGAAGTTGGTTGATCATTATTGACACTTTTTTAATCGATCAATATTCTCTAATTCCTAACCTATTTTAGAGCGATCTCTCACGATCCCCGTTTCTCCAAACTTAACGACAATAGTAAGAATTGTTCTTTTTTTAGTGAGCGCATCCCTGGGGGAACTTGTCCATTATAAATTTTCCAAGTTTTCTTTACAATCCGGAGACAAACTTAAAAAATTTTAAAAAGAAGAAACATTTAAAATGGATTACCAGCTTTACGCGAGCTAGCCGGCGTTCGATAGGCCAAATTTGCGCTTTTAAAAGTGAAATCTTGCCCCGTAGCGTATGTCTCTGTATGTCTATCTGTACTATTTAATATTTACATTTTTGTAGATTTCAAAACGAACTTTTAAAATCAATGGAAGAAGAAATGGCCCACCAACAACCTCTGATGGTGACAAAGGATAGAGGAAGGCACTCCGAACAATTCGAATGGACCTTCGCCAAGGCTTTTCTGTATTCACTCACTGTCCTTACTACAATAGGTAAGTGCTTAAAATAAAATATAATTGTGTGTTATATTTATCAAAAATAATAATAATAATAATAATATTTACGATTTAAATCAGAAAACACAATGTTGCAACACGGCCAATCAGCTAATTAAAATGGGCATCTTGATCTAAAATAGTGAAAATATTTACAGAAAACTCCTTATTTTTGGTTTGTGTCTTGGCGTTTTAAAAACAAGGTATGAAATTTCAAAAATATTAGGCTTGATTGTCCAACAACCTAATAAAATAAAGAATGGTTCACAGTCAACGTTGCAAATAATGTTATATAAATCTACGAAACGTAAGTTCCGGATTCTTTATACCTAAACTGTTAACACAACAAAACCGACTTCGTACGTTTTCCTTCATTGCAGAATTTTATACGGAATCGATAATGACAACCACGTTAGCACACACAAGTTGTACACTCAACTATATTTTTAAAGAATTTATGGTTTCGTCCGTTACTTTCGACGCGTACATTTTAAATTACTAGAATAAAACAAAAAATATACTTTGTTCATAGTCACTTTAATGTGACTATGAACAAAGTATATTTCTTGTTTTATTTTATTAACTATATTTTTGTTTGTTTATCTAATAAATAAAATTAAATAAATATATATATATATATATATATAAAGATATATATATATATATATATATATATATATATATATATATATATATATGTATATATATATATATATATATATATATATATATATATATATATATATCATTATTAAGAAATACGATACTAACTTCAACAACAGCAAGCAAAATACGACTAAGAAATGTCATAACCTGAAAAAAGTTCAAAAGTTTCCTATGAGGGCACTTAATTAAAATTGCGTTGTTGCCAAGCTGCTTAATTTTAAATACCTAATACTAGAATTTTACGCTCTTTAAAATTTTCATATTACTCTTTGTTCGATCTTCAAACAGTACGGATGTTGCGTAGAAAACTACATACCTTTTCCCGGGGTGGCAGTTGGAGGTGCTGTACGGGCGTTTTTACCTTCGGGGATCGAGTAAAGATTCACGCTAAATTGACGGCATCTTCTTCTTGAGCTAAGCGCTGGAGCGAAGATTCCTATAACCTGATGTTTTCTAAATTTTGGTGGTGTACACGTGTTTTCGTAACGGCCGGGGACGGTGGCGCCCTCCGCTTGAACCGTCAGTTTTGACAGTGACCGGTTGTACGTAATACCAGTAGCAGTTCTTGGCTTGACAGCTGTCAATTTATGCATCGCATCGATTAATTATTTTGCATGTTTTTGAAATTTCTGGGAGCTACGAGCTCGATTATCTCAGATTTTTCAAAGACAAAGCCCTGGAAATTATAGTCCGGAAAAAACTGGCAAATCGGATCAGAAAAGACCAGAGCTAAGAATAAATAATAATAGCTATTTACGTTACTAGACCGGAAAATGGTATTTACGGGTCGACGAAAGAAAAACATTTACAGGGCGAGCCGTAGGCGAGTCCTGTAGTTTTGAGGAGACCAGTAAAAATTATTTCCGGTCGAGTATCGTACATTATTTTTTTTTTTAATTGACCGGAAAAAAAACTGTGTAAATTTTTAGTGTTATATTTAAACGACAATAAGGACGCTGCTTCAATTATTTCAACTGGATTTTCCATGTCTGACTCCATTTTGGCAAAATGATGCTTTCTTTACTTTACAATATCTTGAACTGTCAAATAGTAACAATTGAACTCTGACAATTTTTGTCATGGCTAACAGGATTTTTGATATCAGGGACCGGAAAGTAAATGAGAGACCGGAAAGTAAACTAGGGACCGGAAAGTAAATTAGTCCTGTAAAATAGCATTTTCCGCTTAAAAAACTGGAGTGAAAATTCAATTTTCCGGTCAATTAAAAAAAATATATATTAATATTTCATTCAGTTTTCTATATTACTTATGCTGTGTTTTAACGGGCCACTTTTGAAGTTGATTATGGACCACAAAAGTGGTTCGATAGTAGACGATCCAACCACAACAAGTAGTTTGTCCAGCCCCTGCATTTGTTTTGTAGTCAGTGGACGGGATCGGCGACTGACGGTGATAGAAGTTTAATTGTGGTTGTGAAAACGCCCGTATAAAAAGGAGTAAAATTTTAGCATTGTTAGAAACGGAACTACAGGCTGGCGACAGTAGGCCACCAACCACTTTTTGTGGCCCATAATCAACTTCAAAAAGTGGCCCGTGGAAACACTGCGTTAGAAGCAAATGTTATCTGTAAGGATACACACAAATACAGAGTGTCAAAAAGTATCTTTGGATATTAGAATATGTGCAACCAGAAATGTTTAAAACATTTTAATGGTTTATTAAAATGTGTATTTAGGTTATTCGACATTAAATATCTCGATACCAAATTTTTGAGGTTTTTTAAGTGGCTGTATTTTGCTTTAAAATGGTTGTACCGAAAAAAAACGTTTTAAAGCTAAAAGTTTTAAGTTTTAAGACTTCGACACTTTTTTTGGTCTAAGAACTTTATTTTTTTTTCAACTTGACCACTATATGGATCTATAACTTGTTCATTTAGCTTTAGTTTGTTTTTTTAGGATTAATACGACCATTTTTTACTAAGACATTGAACTTTCAATGAAAAATTATATTTTTGTCAATATCTCAGCAACCACTGATGGCACAAGAAACTTGAACCGGTTTGAAATTTATAAAACATGATTTTTTTGCTTTTTTTATATTTGAATTTATTTTAAAAATCCAAAAAAGGCTGTGGGTGGGTTTTTGATAATCAAGCGCTAAGTTAAAAATACCAAGAAAACTAGTAATGTAAAGTATGCCTTTTATAGTTTATTATACCTACAAAAACAGCAAAATTGTAATTCAATCCATCGAGCCGTTTTTCTGTCTTATTCGATCGAGTTTTTAAAGAAAAATTATAGGATGACGATTTTTATTTTAGATAATTATAATTTAACAGAATTCAAACTAATGTTTGTAAGTTGTTTTATGCATTTTTATTGATAAAAGTCTTTGAAGTTATGAAAAAAACAATTGATTATCCCAAAAGCCATAAAATCCATTTTTTCTTAATTTTTTTAAATTGGTGTTAAGAATAAAAGAAATTTAAAAGACTTTACTCAAGACTTTAAAACTCTTTTAATTTGCTTGTGCCATCAGTGGTTGCTAAGGTATTGATGGTTAATGACAAAAAAATCATTTTTTATTCAAAGTTCAACATCTTAGCAAGAAGTGTCGTGTCGAACATTAAAAAACATTTAGTCAAGTTTAAAAAAATTCTTAGACCAAAAATAAGAACCAATTTTGTTTCAGTATTCATTAGAGTTGCGCAGTACACATTGCTTAAAAATTTGTTACATTATAAGATCTCAAAACTGGAAACTTTAGGCTTTAAAATATTTTTTGTTTAAGTTTTAGTACGATCTTTTTTAATTAAAATACAGCCACTGGAAAAACAAAAATAAAATGTATTTTGTTTTGTATCCTTTATTTTATTCTACTAGTGTATATATCTCTAAAACTTTTCTGTTTTGGTCACCCTGTAATTGTATTGCTTTACAATTTTTCTTTACCCAAAATACTTCAACGTTCCAGTCTGTTATTTCTTAACTTTGTTTTAACTTTGCCGAAACACGTCTCGAGTTGGAGAGAAGTTACGAGTCCCTTAACTCTGTTAACCCGACCTGGACATTGTAGGTGAACTTACGAAGTATAATTTTAAAGTTTTAAGGAAGTTGCTCTTCGTATGGGCACGTGGAAGACGTAAAAGTAGCAATTTCTTGGGTTATGTAGTTCGGGAAATATGATGTATCGTATTAAAGCAAGGTATGTAGGTATGTGGAAACAAATCTCAAAATTCAGTTGGGTGAGGAAAGTAAACTTTTTTATGCGCGCATACCTTTAGAACAAATATAGTTTTCAAAGTATGTTTCCATCATTTAGTTCTGACATGCTACATTATTAAAAATAAAGAAAAATATTTACTTCCTCCCGTGGAAAAAGAGCAATAAAGTTACGACTAAAACTAAAATTATTTTTAAAATAATTATCTATTTAATCCCGATGCTTTATCCTTAGTACGAAAAATTCTTAACAGTTTTACACTTATCAAATAGCATATCAAAGGAAACAATTTACAGATTTTAATAAATATTTACAAAGGAGATTTTAACTTAAAGTTTAATGTTTTTGAATAGATTTGTAAATGGAAAATCATGCCATGGAAATGGACAAAATATTCATCATTTGGCAGTTAAAGCGCCGCTGCTGCACTGACTCTACATTTAAAATGGAAATCAATTCCGTATAGTTTTTATAACTCTTGGCCTTTTCTGATTTTGTATATTTATGATATCAGAGAAACGCACTAAATTTAATATGTACTGTAAAATTTCCATTTGCAGTTAAACATTACAAAAATTCAAGAATAGCCTCTCGGCGGGTGTATTTTCGACCAGAATCCTCTCGTCTACCTGCCCAAAGAAAAAGGCCAGATTAGGAAAAGTACTCTACATTTTTGACCAAGGATATACGGGTCATAGAATGTTTATGATCGTATTTACCTTATTATTATTAGGTTAAATATTTAATGAATGAATAAAAGGCCCCAACAAAATACTCCTAAAAACTAATATAATAATATCAAATCTACCTTGTCTTCATATTATTTCGTTTGCCACCAACGCATAAAGTAGTTCTGGTTGGTTGTTGAATATTTATCTCCTTAATCCTTAATTAAACTTGAGACCACTACACACCTTATAAATCCACTTAAGAATTGTGCTAATTTTTTTATTCATTCATAAATAGAATCAGACCTTATTATTATAATACATTAATCTTATATATTAAAAAATTGAAATCGAGGTTGCGCAATCAAATTTGTTCTTTTTTAGTTTTCACTATATACCCTGCCAGATCAACAAAAAGGCACTACCCTGTACAGTCAGCCTAAAATATATTTTTTAAGTGACGTTTTAAAAGACTATATACGGAAAGTACCGTAAAACATTATTATTGGTTTAATTTTATTAGAGAGCCCTAAAATAACTGCTACAAAAAGCACTTGCTGTTCACTTCAACTTATATGGTATTTAATATTATTCCTGAAGAAACAAATATTTTGTGTTAAATATTAAAATAGATAATAATCTTTTTTTTGCTAGTTATATGAATCCTTTTATAACAGACTTGGCATCCGAAATAGCGTCCAAGAAATAAAGCAACACAAAAATTGATTTTAAGTATTAATGTACTGCCAGCACGAGTTTAGGGGAGAACAAATAATGTTTTTTTACCTTAAATTTTATTAAAATACCTTTATTTTGTGTAAAAATAAATTTTAAAAATACAGTTTGTTATTTGTCCTTATAGAATACTGTACAAATTAAGTTTTTTTTTAGAAAGCATAAATATGTTGTTCTATAGGTTTTACTCAAAATCAGATCTTCATTTAGGCATAATTATGTTGTTCTATAGGTTTTACTCAAAAACAAATCTTCATTTAGGCATAGTTTTTAAACCAATGTTACCGGCGAAAACCGCAGTTCGCTATCTTGCAATTTAAACTTGCTACTTTTTGTTTTGTTTTTTAATTTCCTATGTGTTCTTTCTTATAACTTGGTTTATAATAACATTTCTGTCTATAGAGATTTTTTAAATTTTGTACGATGTAAGGTTAGATATTATACAGGGTGTGCCGTAATTAATTAGACATAGGTTAATGTAGAATACCTGACATGGAAATAAAGCGTTTGAACTTAAGATCGCTTAGCAAAATATTATTGGTTTTCGTTCTACAGGGTGTTAAAACTAATTGGAATGGCGAACACAAGTATGATATCAATTTTGCCATTATCACTAGATGGCGCCACATACAATAACAATAATTGATTAAAATGGTCATAACTTTTGCGAGTGGAAATAATTAAACAGCATTTAATTTTAGTCAAAAAGGTATACCTATTTGATTTCCACAAAGTAAACCGTTTTCGAAATAAAACGACTTTTTTATTAGGTTGCGCATAAATACTCTAAAATTTAATTAACAACGATAGAGTTAGAAAAGGCTAGTGATTATAATAAATGTTCAAAATGTTCACCATCCACTAGGACACATTGTCTAATTCTTTTATTTAAATTTTGCCTGACTCCAAATAATAATCCTTCTTGGGCCCTGATGATATTGACTCCTTCCACAATCTTTTGCCACAATTCCTGACAGTAACCTAATGAAAAAGGTCGTTTATTTCGAAAACGGTCTATTTTGTGGAAATCAAAGAAGTATACATTTTTTGACTAAAATTAAATGCTGTTTTATTAATTCTACTCGCAAATGTGCATACAGGAAGGTCAAAAAAGTTATGACCATTTTAATCAATCAATGTTATTGTATGTGGCGCCATCTAGTGGTAATGGCAAAATAGATATCATATTTGTGTTCGTCATCCCAAATAATAAGAGTACACCAAATTTCACTTAACTCTGTCCAGTGAATTCCAAGATATTTCACTAAATTTTTGGTAAAAAATAGTTTTAACACCCTGTAGAACGAAAACCAATAACATTTTGCCAATTAATTACGGGACACCCTGTATAAGATATATTTATTAAAGTATAAAAGACAAAACAAAAGACTAAAAGAAAATATCAAAATTTAAAACTGTCCAGAATTGTTAAGTTTAACATTAAAAGTTGTTAAATGATACATACCATATGGCATATCATACCTTATCACATTATGAAAAATTATTCAATATATAATATGAAATGCAAATCATATTTTATTAGGTTACGAAAAATTAAACAATAGACTGTAAACTAAACTTTTGTTACATAATTTGACCTACATAAAGCGCGTTTTTATTATAAGACAAGCCATTTGTCCAGGCTGTAAATGAGATTTTTTAAAAAAATTGTACGATATTAGGTCAGATATTATATAAGATACTCTATTAAAATATAAAAGACAAAGCAAAAGACTAAAACAAAAACAATCAAAATATAAAATTGTTTGGAATTGTTAATTTTTACAAGTTTTAGAGTATTAAGTTGTTAAATGTTAAAGTAACGTATATCCTAAAAGTTTTGGCACACAATATTTATCGGTTTTTTTTTAATGAAGAAATTTATTTTAACACTAACTAGTTATCATAAATTACAACTCAATACTTAACTAAACTATACTATCGAATTATGTGGAGTGGCCCATTCTGCTCTACCAGACGCAAATTTCTTCGAATGTCTCTCATGAGGTCCTGGACGGAATTCAGTTCAATTTCTCTTAATTTCTCGTAAATTCGCCGTCTTAATTGTTCCTCATCTTGTGCTTCCCAGTCTCCATGATAAACCTTTCTAGGACAGTAGAGCCCAAAAATGCTCTATTGGGCGAGCCTGCGGCAAGTTTGGAGGATTATCGTTTTTGGGGACAAAAGGTATGTGGTGTTGTCGAAGCCAGTTTTGGGTATCTCTTGAGTAATGGCATGATGCTAGGTCTGACCAAAACATGATATCGTCATTAGCATGATGTTCGCGGACAAACTGAAGCAATTTGGAAAGGCAGTTATCAATATAGTTCTGACTATTCAAAGCTTCATCCCTCACTCTTCCCACAAAAGGTCGGGATACACCCCTGTTAGAAATTGCGCACCAGGCAAGGATTTTATCTCCAAATTTCGCTTTATGTTTGTATCTAACATTGTCAGGGCATTCCTCTACGTTGTCCGTATAAAATCCATCGTTTCCCTTCATTTCAGAATTACTCAAAGTAAAATACTTTTCGTTATCTAAAATAATGATTTTTTCATTGGCAAAATGTACCCGCCTCAGTTGACGACAACATCTTGGTATACGAAGAAGCTGCGCTTGAGAGTATTTGGAGCACTTACGTCTCTTTCGATATTTAAGACCATTCCTCCTCAATTCCAACGATATCGTACTCTTAGAAGATCTGTATTGCCTAGCCAGTCTCCTCGTTGACATTCCAATCTGGTTTTTTGCTCTTCTCACCAATCTCTCTGACCTCTGTGCGGTAAATGCACGTGGTCTTCCACTTTTGGGAGATTCAGACATGGTATTCCCTGCTCGCACTCCGCTATTGTTCTATAAATGGTTCTGCGTGAAATGTTTTCATTCTGGAATATTCGACAGATTTGGGTATCCGCCCAACTAACTTGTAGATACTTTTTCCTATTTCTAATTTATACGACATCTTAAAGCGAAAACTTCAAAATAAATAAATCTCAACTGACAGTAAATAAAGTAAATAAACTTTTGTTTTCAAAGACAACTTGATATTATTTTGTTTTTGTTAAAATTAAAGACAATGAGTTTTGTGCCAAAACTTTTAGGACATACGGTTACATACTATATGGTATTTCATACCTTATCACACTTTGAAAAATTATTCAATATATCATAAAATGCAGATAATATTTTATTAGGTTACGAAAAATCAAACAATAGACTGTAAAAAAAAAAGTTTTGCAACATAATTTAACCCACATAAAGCGCGTTTTTATTATAAAACGAGCTATTATTTCAGGCTAAAAATACGACACTAACTAGCTATAAAAATGCGAAACGGCGTTTTTTTCATAAACAAATTAAAAGTGATTCAGATGGACAGCTGTGACGAAATTAAGCCGTTAGGGATTTGTAGTAAATATTTTATAAACAGGCAAAAACAGTCTCTATGTGTTTTTGATAAAGTTTCTTTAATTTATTTTGTATTTTAGGCTTTTATAATTTACATATTTTTACAGTAAATTTAAATATTGCCAAATAAAATTTATAAAAATGTATTTTTGATAACAAGGCATTGTACGAAACTTAATATTTCCGGCATCATCTGCAGTTGGGTTTTGTTGCCAAAGAATAAAAACACCTAATAAAGCCGTTGGATGCTTATTTACATTATTTTTTATTAAAGGGTAAATTAATGTGTTTTTTACTGTTCCTACTTAAAAAAAAAAGTAAAAATAGTATTTAATCCTATTTTTTACATTTCTTGTTTGAACATGTAAACTTGAAGGTATGAACGTAAATGTATAAAACATTATTTTCATATTTTTTTTTGCGGAGTCATGTTTGAAATAAAATGCTGATTACGACGATACATGATACCAGTTTGTATATTGGCTAGAAATTGTTTAAACAGCAATTAAGTTTTTTTTGCATATTTTTTTCCTGAAAACGACTCTATACATTTTATATAACCAGAACTAACCAGAACATATTTTTTTAGGGAAGCCAGTGGCAATACATATGTTTAAATACTACAATTGATATAAAATAGTGGTTATCCGGTAAACAGATGGTTGCAGGTCGGTTCCTATTTGGATCTTAGACTATTAGCACATTGTTCTATCGCCTGAAGTAAGTGTAATGTGTTCCGGAGACTTCTGTTTATTTCCTTTTTAGGTTTATCTTCGTATAACAGTGTGTCAAAGGATATGTGTTACAAGCGAACAAATGGACCAAAAATTTTGGAATTTTTAATCGTCCTTGTGGGAAAACTGGTCGTATGGTCCGGAAACTAGTAAATACAAAATTTAACTCTGATTGGTAATATACAGGGCCGAGTTATAACTAAAAATATGAGAAATGACCAATAGTAAAGTACCTTTATTTTTTAAAAATAGCACAAGTACAAGCACAGGACATGTTGTTGAGAATTAAATTTTATGTCAAAATTTAAAGTTAAAGAATTAGAGTACAAAAAATATATTTTGTTAATTTTTAACATTATGCATTAGCAGTTTTGAAATAGTTGGCCAAAGGCATCAAAAAAAAATATATTTAAAATTAATAAATTTCCCTTAAATTTCGCTTCTTCTTGCTAATTTTTTAAGTTTTAATACGTAATGTAAAAAATTGACAATTACATTTTTTTAACTTCAAATTTTGACATAAAATTTAATTATCTACAACATTTACTTATACAATTTTGTTCTATTTTTAAAAATAAAAGTAGTTAGTTTTTGGGCATTTCCTATATTTTTAGTTATAACTCGCCCTGTATACCAATTGGTGTTAAATTTTAGATTTATTAGTTTAGGATCAGGCGACTAGTTTTCCCAAAATTTCGTTTTAAAATTCAATAACTTTTGGTACATTTGTCCTCTTGTAACACCTATCCTGGGACACACTGTATACTCTGCTCAAATCTTTCGGTTTGTTTTAAAGCCATGTGTGTTTTTGTTTACAAAAAGTGTATATTTTTATGTATAGAAGGGTATTAAGATCTCAGCTAAAACTTGCGTTTGCTAATTGGTTTTCTTTGTCGAGCCAGCAATAACGGACTAGATTTCTTTGTTAAAATGGTTTGTTCTGTTTTTACAATAAGTCCTGTATAAACCAAATTTGCTGAAGGCATGATAATGCTCAGAATAAAATCCATTACCATGTTTTAAACTATTGTATGCGCTTTAAATATTCGTTTTCACATTGCAATTTAACGCTCAAAGATTTTTGGACATTTAACTAGAGCGATTTAAACAAAAGCAACGGATTGACAGTTGCGGTTTTGATTTAAATGTATTTGTCGGATATTGTGGTTTTGAATGATCAATTGAACCTACGAAACAATGTTAAGCGAGTGTAAGTTTCGTAACATAAACGTGCTATATACAAGGTGATCAAACTTAAAGTCGGCACTATTGACAACTTCGTTATTATTGGGGATACAAAATTGGTTAAATTAGTAAAGTTGTAGTATTTTTCTGCTGATTTACGTGCTGCCAAAAGAAAAACAATTAAACATCGGGTTTTTAACTTATTGTACAAAATTACTGTTTTTTAAAATGAAACACCCTGTATATCATATCACCATTTGAAAGATCTATCAAATAGCTTTGAAAAAAATCCACATACTATTTATAATTTTTTAAATAATTTTGGAAAATATGGCCATTCTCAGGAATTTGTATAATAAACTGCGATTTTTTAAATAGCATCATCAATAAATAGATATAATTAAAAAGGACTTTCGAAAAATACCACAATTTAAAAAATATGTTAAATTTTCATTATTTCTACAGTTCTAAGCTATAAGCACCAAGGTTAGTTTATATTTATAAGGTTGCGACATATCCTCAACTTTTAGACGGTTCGAGGTCGGGGACGCAAGGAAGGGCACTCCACGGAGAAAAGCTTGGCAAGACTGGGTAATGGATGATCAATCCAGTGGCGTCTAGAATTTGCGCATTTCATTTTGCATTGTTTTGGTAGTGATATTTGTTGAAAGATGTAATTCAAAATGTTTTTTATTTAAAGTAAAAGAATTTACAACTTAATAATAACTAAAAAATGTTGTATGAACGTGTTGTTCTACTAATACAATAAACTGTATATCTCCGGTACTGAACAACATGGCCAAAAAATGGGAGATGTGACGTCATAACACGTCAAAGCAATATGGCCAAATGTCGTGACCTTATATAGACCGACTTTGATAAGCATTAAGTTTAGTGTCGAAGATAAAATAGACACTGTATCTACTATTTTTACGTTTTACATTTGGATGGCCATAATTCCAAAACTATAAAGAGATAGACATATCAATTGTGGTATTTTCTTAAAGTAGCTGTAAAATATCTATTTAATGGTGAAGCAATATACAGTGCGTTTTATTTAAAAAATGCCAGTTTTCTATTAAATTCTCGAAGATGACCATATTTCCGAAACTATTTAAAATTGGCTATATAACATATGGACTTTTTTAAAGCTCTATGATAGATCTTTTAAAAGGTAAAATAATATACAGTGTGCTATATTTAAAAAAAGTATTTTTGCAATAAATCGAAAACCTGATGTTTAATTGTTTTTCGGTTGGCAGCACGTTAATCAGCGGAAAAAGTACTTAAACTTTACTAATTAAATCGAGTTCGTATCTTCAATCATAAAGTTAGCAATAGTGGCGACTTAAGAATAATCATCCTGTATAGTGTTATTGCAAGTTTCTAATAAATCCAGGTGTCAACAAATTTATTGGACAAACCATAACTATGCAAAGAGCAGAGGTTTTGCATACTTTTCGATTTCTAGTCACTTTTGGTTTAAGCGGAAATACCTATTTATTTGCGAGCAAATTAAAAATAAGTTTATCAATAAAAGCACATGGCCATCTAGATGCAACATTACAATTGGCTCTCAAAAGCTCAAGTAGTCATAAAAACTTTTAAAAATATTAAATTCTTATTTAAAATTGTGTTACGAGTCCAACAATGTTAAAATATACAGGGTGTTTCAATCAAAAATAAAAAATTAAGATAATTTCCGATTAAACCTAAAAACAAAAAATCTGCAAAAACTTTTTTTTCTCATATTCGAAAACCGCATCTTCATAACTATATGTATGTTGTAAGCAATTAAAATGGGTCAAAAATTAACGGCCACCCTATAATATTTTACTTATGAAAATATTTTCTTTTCCAAATTTAATAATTAATCTATTTAGAGCTTTAAATCATGATTAAAAGAGCCTTTTTTCGTCGTCTATCTATATTGTTTATCTCAGTAGAAAACGGGAGACAAGTCCCCACCACCAATTACATTAATAAAACAACACATATATTATAAGTCCAGAAAACAGAGCAAGCAAAAACAATTATTTAATGGTCAAATCTCGGAACGGAGGAGGTCAGAGGTCAAAAAATTGCTTTGTAAACGTCTGTACGCATGCCAGGGGCGTGCATATAGACAAAATACAGCTAATAAAGTTTAATAATAATAATATTGTTAAGTTTTTTCCTATTTTTTAAATTAAAATCAACCTCCAAAGTTGGTAGAGATTCTAAACACCCTATTTAATATTTAAATGTTTTAAAAGTTTAGTTTGTAAATCTTACTTATTTTTACCCAGTTCTAAATCTAAGTATCAGCTTACACTCCACTGATGCCGCTGTAAAATATTCTTACATGGTATTTAAAAGAAAATATTCATATTTGGCGCTACGCTTATGCCCTTTGACCGCCGTTTTTTTTCTCTGAGGATGAAAGTAGATACTATAAGCAAACCATGAACGAATCATTGTGTTTATACAAGAGTTTCAACGTATCAAAGGAATCCTAACATTCAGCAATAGTAGGTTAATTGGCATTTAAGAATTTTTAAACATTTGTAATGTGAAAATAAAAGCGTGACCTAAACTATATATGACTTTTAGCGCTTCGCTAACGCTCTTTTTCCGAGCTTTTGTCTTCTCGCTGATATTTTTACTGACCCGTTAGTACAGCTAGTTAGACATGTAGCAATAATAGCTTTTGCATTAAATGAATCTTAAATTTTCGAACATCATTAACATTATTAACTATACCATAGTAGCACTTAAACGAGATTGAGCGTAGATCACTGATCTCGATGGATTGCCAATGTTATAACCTGCGCGAAAAAAGTTACATTTCATGGGCGAAAAACCGGTTTGTGCACAAGCAAATTGAGGGTAATCGCACCTGGCGCCAAACAGACTATCCGCATTATCGGAAAGAATTTGTCGACGGCGTCCTAATTTTCTGTTCGAAGTACGTTAGTTAATGAGCGTCACGCTTAGACCGCGGACGAAGGGTACGGGGTACCGGTGTTTGTATTTTGCAACGGCTTTTAAGTGCGCATGTTCGTCCACCCATTCATTTGTTTACTGCGCGAGGTCGTAAAAATCAGAAAAATGCTTCTTGCTACTGCGGATCTAAATGTAGGTTATCTATGACGTAGATTAATCGTTTTGTGTGATGGTGAGCAAAGCGAGATCTAAGCGCCTAGTGTGCATTGACCTTAATAATTTATGGTTTTAGATAAAATAATGTATTATTATTATTATTGTGCAGTTATGGTATTAATTTAGCACCCTTATGTAAATGCAAACCTCGCTTACTGCCTCGTTTGCAAATTTAATTGTACTAACTTTTCACTAAAACTCGGGTTACTTCAGTTATTACACAACATTCTATTATTGTGAGGGTTAAGGTAGGTCAAAAAATCGACTATTTTTATTTTGACTTCTGACACTGAAAAAATGTTTGGCTGGATGAGCTTTTAATTTTACTAGTAAGATTCGCTTTTTTGAGTTACTATTCGTCAATCAAGCAGCAAAACTTTAAAGACATTTGTAGACAATTAAACGCTCTTTAAAAAAGTTTCTTTCATACTCTTGTAATAAATCGCATTAGTATAAAAATATTCAAAGATTTATTCAGGATACTCAAAAATATTAGAATTTTAAGAAAAGTATTTTCTTTACTTATTGAAAAATAATTATTGACAATTAAGTTTCTATTATTTTGATTGAAAATTAAATGCTCTACAAAAAGGTTTTAAACTTTTTAAGTAAGTTAAAAAATTGAAAACCAAAAAGGTTTTTTTTTAATTCTTCAATTTTTGACCTTAAATACCTTTTGAATGGTTAGATTTATTAAAAAGTATAGGAAACCTTTTCTGTAGAGCTTTAAATGTTTTACAAAAAATGTATTTTAAGTTTTGCTGTATAAATTAACGAAAGGCAAGCTATGAATTTTTTGGAACTAAGAAAATATGGAAAACTGTAATGAGACTGATTTTCCTGTTAAAATTTATGGGCCAGCAATAAAGTTCTCTTTATGAATTAATCAATCAATCAATCAAAATATGCTTTATTGTTTAAGAATTATTTCTTGTTAACAAAGCTGTAATAAATAAAAATGTAATAAAAAATGCAATATTTTAAAAATAAAAAACAAACAAAATCCATGTATATACCACAAACATACAAACAAAATGGTAAAGTTATACTAATAGTCGTATTCAATAAATAAATGATTAAAAAGGAAAACGTGACTGAATGACATGAATTTTGTAATAGTCAGCTACACAAAATTAGAATAAAACAAATCAATACAATACAATTTGTAAAACAACATGTTAAAAATTACACATACTATAAATTGTAAGTCATTCTTCATCAAAAGGGTTTAAAAAGAAAAATATATATAGGGTGCTCATTTAAGGCCTTTCACTCAAGTTATCTTCGAAACGAAACAGATTTGTGAGAATCGCCAAAACACGTCAAGATATTTATTGAGGGGAAATGTTTACTAAAATGGACTGGCGCCCTTAACCCCTTAATCACAGGCCACCACCCCAAAATTCTTAAATGAGAAGGCGGGTCGAGTGATACATCATTTTAAAGCTCCTGACGAGTACTTTATAACCCTAGAATATGAAGTCAATATCTTCACCTATTACAAATGGCGGCTTTTCAAAATTACTAAATACCTGATTTGGATGGCCATATTCTGAAACTAATAAAGTTAGATGTACCTAATGTGGTGTTTTCTTAAAGCTCTTTTAAAGGTCTTTTAATGGTCTTTTTAATGGTAGTAATATACAGGGTAGAAGAAAAAGTACATATTTTTTTTGTTTAAGAACCCTGTATATTATTTTACCATTAAAAGATCTTTTAAATGAGCTTTAAGAAAGTACATCTAACTTTATTAGTTTCGGAAATATGGCCATCCAAATCAGGTATTTAGGTAATTTTTAAAGTACCGCCATTTTGTAATAGGTGAAGATATTGACTTCATATTTTATGGTTATAAAGTACTCGTCAGGAGCTTTAAAATGATGTATCACCCGACCCGTCTTCTCATTTAAGAATTTTGGGGTGGTGGCCCTGGTGGTTAAGGGGTTAAAGGGACGCCGTCCAATTTTTTGTAAAAATATCTTGACGTGTTTCGGCGATTTTCTCAAATCTGTCTAGTTTCAAAGATAACTTGAGTGGAAAGTTTTTAAATGAACACCCCGTATACATCACATAAACATTATTTCTAATAACACTTTCAGACACAGACACATAACTTTTTTAGGAGGGTTCCTTTTGACAAGTCTATCCTGAATATTCATACGGCCATATATTCAAGCGGCGCGTTACCCCAGCCTGTCAATGTCAAATATTTCGGGTGTCGGATAGGGCCTCTTGTTTTTGTAGGACAAGTTTACCACAATGTATTACATGCAGTTTTTAGACATTGTGCCAAACATAGTAAGTGTTACAGTTACGAAACCATAAGGCCCATTGACATGTTTTGGGTATCGGATTGGGCGGGTTTCGTAACTGTAACCATTACGATTTTTTGGCAAAACATTGTGATAAACTTGTCCGACAAAAAAGGTGACGCGTTTGCCCGGAACGTCACCCGAAACATTTGACATTGACAGACTGGGTTAACGCGACGCTTCAATATAATGCGGTATGAATATTCGTGGTAGACTCCTCAAAAGGAACTTCCCTGTCGATTTTTTGACGCACCCTAGTATAAATTTTAAAAGTGCCATTTTGCATGCTTCACTGCATTAATCTTACCATGTCTCCGGAAATCTCATACACGCCACTGTCTGCTTGCGTATCTTTTTCTGGCCTTTTGACAAAGTAGCTGTCAAGTTGAAAAACGACAGCGAGCCGGTAAGACCTTGCTAGTGAGACCAAGCGGAAATGTAATCCACATAACCTGTCTGTAAAGGGGAACGAGAGACATCCCCCAGGTTTTGTCGGGGGTTTTTGCACTTTGTAGGGATTAGAAAACGGGTGTGATCGGCTTTAAATGCGTTAAGAAGGGCTTTGGGGAAATTTTGAATTCAAGTCATTATTAATGTGTTTGTAAGATGTGTGTAAAAACTTTTTACGCAATTAAATGCTGGAGAAAAGCCTAAAATTCTAAGCTTTTATCAAACATTGGGTTGTCTGAAACATTGGAGATAATTTTTTAATTAGTTTTAAAAACTCTTAAAATTCTTGAAACATCTTGTATAATGTATTTTTTTTAATTCTACACTTCTGGACAAAAAAATTGGTCAATGTTATACAGGGAAGAGCTAAATGTTGCATTTTGACCCAAATTTTCAAATACCCTGTGGAACAATTTAACGTCACAATTTTTTACCATTGAATTGATTTTTAAAGCCCCATCTTTTCTTTTCATTTATTTTTTTTTACATCAATATTTGAATTATAAAAGGAAACACACATTTATAAAGAAGACAATGAAATTTTGTGTTACGGTTATAATTTTACATCTCCTTTTTAAATGTTTATTTTTATGTTTAAAAAAAATAGTTTGTTAAGTTCATTTTGTGGTTTTTCAATTTAGTTATCAAATTTTTGTTATCTCAAGATATACAATGGTAACGACAAAAAGTATGATTTTATAAAATATTACTCACTAGGGGAACCGGGTATAGAACGGGGTACCGGGGTAGAACGGGTAGTGTATTTTAAATTTTCGCGGGTCAGCGCAAGAAGGCCAAATCAATAAATATGTTCAGCATTATTTTCTAGAAATGTGTTAACAATAATTTGAGCTTTTCAGTAGTCGTTCGTCAACTGCGCTACTGAAAGCACTATTTTTTGAAGGTCTACTGTAAAACTTGACGAATTTTGAAATAACGGTAAGTGTTTAATTTTACTAGCTATACATTTTTTGTAGTAAAGGAAAAAAGCCTCTCCCTTAATGTAACTTTTATAATAAAATCAAGTGTTTATTACAAATGACATTGTTGTTATTTAGTCACACTCGCGACGCATGCTTATGAGGCAGAGTGGACCCTATGTGTATTTAAGTGGTGATTGTTCATTCCAGATATTGATTATGATGTGAGCTCTCTTCAATACGCCTTGGCCATAAAGCTTCACCTTTAATAATAAACAATATTTAACCGTCATACTCATTATCATGGTTCGAACATATGTAAGAAAAACGAAACGACAAAATTGGTCTTCAGAATCAATGCTTCAAGCTGTTCTTGCTGTTTTTAATTGTGTTTTGTGTTTTTTAGTTAAGTTATTTATCAATAAAGAGTGTAAACTAAATTTTTAACAACTATTTTATTCTGTTTCACAGTACCCTGATGTGCTCCATAGGTAGGGCACAACAGGGTATTGTGCAAATGTTTATCAAAGACCTTAATAACAAAATATGGAAAAGAAAATAACGAAATATTTTTGTAACAACTGTTAAAAATAACGTTAAATTTACCTCCCAAGAAAAATGTTAGGCCTTTATGGGTACTTTCTTTCCAAATAAAAACACTTCAAACAACATTAAGTACCCTGTTCTACCCCGCGTTCCCCTACATTATAATTATCTTCCCACTTAGAAAGTTTTTTAAAGATATTTTTACCAACTTTGGTACATATCTTTAAAGTGGTAAAGCGCTTGTTAAAGCCTAACTAGAACTAAAATGTATTTAGTATAGTGGCATTTCAGTGGGGACTAAGTTATAATATTAAGAAGAAAAAGCACGCCACTGCCTTTTTTGTCCAATTTATTTTTTTGTTTAATACAGAATTTTAATTAAAAATTTTTCAGTCATTTTTTATCCAACTTCGCCTTTGAGACAAAAACATAAAAGCCTGTCTAAAAGTATTTATGGGTCAATAAACTTTAATTTTGTTTAAGCTCGAGAAATCTCTATGCGTCCCTGGTAAAAAAAACAGAAGACATATACAGTGGACTGGGAAAGCGATTTTTTTTTAATGGTACTGTGAAAATATTATTATGATGAAAAAAACCTATGGTAAGAGTTAAAGCCCCTAGCCTGAATATCTGATTAAGGTGTCTATCATCAAGACTAAAAGTTTTTTGACTACAATATTTTTTTTTTATGCAAAACTCGCAAATGATCGTTGCTCACAAAAATTTTTACCAACTTACATTATTCCTAAAAAAATAAATTCCCTACAATAAAGATGTCTTGGTAAATTATCGTCAAACAAGCCGCTTTCATGTAATCGGGCTTTGAACATTGAACTATTTTTTCATTTTTGTTTTGTGAGTTGGGGATTTTTGTTACTAGCACAAACAGTGCCGTATTAAACCATTAGCGCCGGGATCTTCAGGCTACAGTCTAGGGGCGCCATGGTAAAATAGGCGCCAGACAGGGGATTAATAGGCGCTAGACAAAGCGATTTTTTAAGTGCTTAGGCCTGAGTCGAGACTCGCTTTCTGTGAACAAGGTGCTTTGGAATGAAATAGGTGCGAAAAGGGGGAATGACCTTTTAATTTTATTTCCGGTGGTAAAGTAAGGCGCCTGGCACTGAAAATAGGGCGCTACGGAGGGTAAAAAGCGTAGGACCTTTTTTTTTGCTTTTCATCAAAATTTTTTTGGTGGCAAATAGGCGCTCCGGGAATTCTAGCCTAGGCGCGCTCAAACAGTTAATACGGCCCTGACTACAAATATCAATATTTAAGTAATTCTATATACTATCGCGCTTCGTTAGGAAGACATTGTCTTTCAAAGTTGGTATAAAAAAGAACTTATTACAATTATAACTTTTGAACTGTTGCCACAGTACTAATGATATTTAAACAGCTAAATAACCACATACTAGTGCTTCTTTCCATAGGTCAACGGCTGCTTAGTAAGTCGAGATTATACAGGGTGAGCAGATTTTTTTGTTTTATATTGTGAGCATTTTTAACACAGGTGACAAATTTGACATTTTGGTTATATTTTTTATAAAATCGCATTTTAAGTCAAGATATACTAGCATTTTTTACATAATAGAAAATTCTATTATTTTTTAATTACTAAATTACGATAAAATTATAAAAACACTCTTTGTCTGGAATTTAAAGTTTTAGAGGCTTACAAACACCAATTATTTTGTTCAAACAATTAAACTTTTTATTATATACAAAATTCTGGTATGTCTGGAATTAAAATACGATTTTATGAAAAAAGGTATAAGATCAAGATATGGATTTAAATAAAGTACCTATACCTTTTTTATTGGAAAAAAGATAAAGAAATCAAAAGATCAAAGCAAAATGTCAAATTTGCCACCTGTGTCAAAAATACATATATAGGATGAAAAAAATGTTTGTAAAATGTATAAAAAGAAGCGACATTTAGTTGCCCAAATATGGTTAGTACTATGACAACAGTTCCAAAGTTATAATTAAAATACGTTTTTATTTTATTCTAACTTTTAAGATCAATATCTTCCTAACGAAGTGCGATAGAACTTTTGTATATAAAGTACTAACAATATTTTCGGCTTACTCTATCACCTTTATCAATTGTGAGCCCACCTGTCCGGACAGCCTGTATATTTTTAAAGGAAGTTTGATGCGCCACAAAATAGTCATATAACATTTTTCAATAAATTTACTTTTTTAAAAGTTATTTGACGTTGAAGCTGAATCCATCAATTTTTTAAATCTTTTTTAACTTTTGTTTGGAATAGTAGGCTGTATTTTAAGACTGCTTGCGCCGTCAATATTTTTCCATACAGACCTTGACTTCCGGTTTTTATCAGGGAGCAAATTAGCATTTTAAGAACAACCATATTTAACTCATTTTAGCAAAAAATGCTATAAAAACTCAAGAAATATTGTTTTAGGTAGACCTTGCTTCAACAAGCCAAAAGCCCTTGAATAAAATGGTTTTATCTAAAAAAAATTGAGTATGTACTTGTACAATTTTTTACTTGAAAATGGATGGTTTTATTTTTAAATAGATCTTTACCTTTAAATTTTATAAAAAGAACATAATAAATAAAGTAATGTAACATGAGCAAATACAGTTCCCACAAGACATATGGCATCAGCTCGATTTTTTTTCCTGTATGCTTCAATACAAATAGCATATAAAATGTGGGCCAAATTAAACATGCACACTTTTTAACTAATCATAACTTTTTATCTGTTGCGTCTATCTTTTTTATTTTTGAAAGGCTAATAGGTAAATATGTTTTCTTTGGGTTTTCCAATTTTGGTTAAATTTATTTAGACATAACTGGATTTACGAGACTTTTTCCAAAATAATACCTTTAACTTTGTTGCAAAAGAAATCGAATTTCTCCACAATTAGGCTTATACGAGTACGTTTAATTTTAATTAATTAACTGTTATGTTGTGTCAGTATCTAACCCCAATATCATGGTAACCTCACAATTTTTATTTTAAAATCACACTAAATAAAGTTTCCCTTTTAAAACCTTGAGAAACACATGCTTTATGGGGCGCATCATTTATTAAGAATAATCATAAATCCTGTTTGTCTCCTCCGTGGCGCAGTGGACAGAGCTTTGATCTTCGAAGCCAGAAGTCGCCGGTTCGATTTCCAGCGGGGAGACATATTTTGGTAGTAGTGTATTTAAAAATAACGACCGTGGTGGCACCACCGCGATGTCTAAAAGGTGCTGTGAAATGCATAACTGCATGTTTCAGTGCTTGGACAACGTTGACGAAACAGGGAAAACGACGGGTTAAACATCCAATAACCCGACACCCACGGTACTCTGGTATTTAGGCATATACCTTTGTGGGATGGCAAAAGATTTTTAAAAAATCCTGATTCCTAATTTGTTGATAGATTCTGACTGAATTCTTAACTGAATCATTTCCCATAGTTTGTCTACAAAAAAACAAATTAGCTCAGTTATAGCTAAAACCGATTTCTTTTGCAACAAGGTTAAATATAGTATTTTAGAAAAAGCCTGTCTAAATCTGTTTCACCAAAATTGGCAAACCTAAAGAAAACATATATACCCATTAGCCCTTTAAAAATAAAAAAGGTAACTAGCCGTTTTAGGCCACCCTGTACATTCAACAAACAAATATTTTTGTAAAAATGTATTTTCTCGTTAAGTGGGACATTTTATAAAAAGGTATTTTTTTCGTAAAGTTAATAATTAAAAAGTTTCTCCTTTGGTAAGAACTTCCAAAGACACGCTGTATTTAGGGTCCGTCTCTCTTTTTTTACTTTAAAAAATATGCCGAATAATAAATTATCGAAGGCGTTTACTATTCTCTATAGTATACCTTATCCTAAAATTCGCTTGACTCGTCGATATTTTTACAGACCTTCCTCCACATCCGGCTTCCTACAGACAACCGCTCTAGAGCTCTCAAGAAAGCCCGTTTTTAACACTTTTCTTCTGAAGGAGTTTTACTTTGAAGCAAAAAATGTAAACGGCAGACACAAAGCGCGATATTTCAGCCAGACCCGAAAACCCTTAAAGAAAAGTGTTTTTGTTTTTTATCGGATAAAATTTAAATTGTTACGTGAAGTTTTTCACTTTTAGTTGGAACTTTCGCAAAGTAACTTACTTATTTTAAGTTTGTGTTTGTTTAACTCTAAGAACTTTTGAATTTGGTTTTAACAATAGGCGTATTTTTTAATTAATAGAAAATAATTATTTTAACATATGCAGGTAAGTTAAAGATGACCATGAAAGACAAACGAAATATTACTGATAAAAAGTTTAACTTTAGTTTGCGTTTGTTTTTCATGGCTATCGCCTACTTATTTGCAAAATATTTGTTTTATGTTAAATTTAACATAAACGTGTTATTAAAACCGATTTAAAAGTTCTTTGGGTAAAATCTCGTCACCTCCCAAAAGGCAATGGCAAACCACTCAGTTGTATTCTTTAGTAAACCCTTTTAGTTCCTAGGCAGTAATGAAATTCACTTCATCATGATAATAACACTTTTAAAACCTTTTTAGGAGTGGTCCTTTTAAAGAATCTACCACGAATATTATTACCGCCATATATGGAAGCGGCGCGTTAACCCAACCTGTCAATGTCAGTAGTTTCGGGTATCGGACCGGTCCAACGCATCACTTTTTTGTCGAATAAGTTTACCACAATGTTTTGCATGCAATTTTTAAAATCGTAAGGATTACACTTACGAAACCCGCCCAATCCGATACCCAAAACATGTCAGTGGGCCTTATGGTTTTGGGACTGTAACTAAAGCCACGTACAGACTTGGATACAATCGGCGAAAACATTTGGTGGTCGACTGTATCTTGAATGTTGCACATCGGTCGGCCGACCTTTTGCAAACGCCATGGCAACATCCGTGGGCGTTTTCATCCAAGAAATCGGCAAGACGCCTGTTTTCCATTTAATATGAAAAACATCGGCAGGTTTGTACGAGCTTTAAAACTAGTGTGGACGCGAAACACTTGTATCTGCAAATGTTGGCCAACTTTGTTGCTGAAAATGTTTTGAACAAGATACAGTCGGCCGACAATGTTGTCCCAATTGTATCCAAGTCTGTAGATGGCTTTACAAATTCCATGTAAAACATTGTAGTTAACTTGTAAGGTCCGGAGCAAAGAAAAGGACGCGTTTGCCCGGTCCGACACCCAAAACATTTGACATTGACAGGCTGGTTTAACGAATTGCTTCCATATATGGCGATATAACTATTCTTGTTTTATCTTTTGACAAACCACGAGAGCTTAAAGCCTAAATACTAACGTACCGTGGGTGTCTTAAGCGAGGTAAGAGGGAGTTTGTTGACACGGGACTTAAATACTTGAAGATTTGGGGGAAAGGAAAGACCTCAGCGGGCAGCAGGTTCCACAACCTAGAAACTCTAGGGATAAAAGAACGAACAAAGTGGGAAGTTCGGGGCCTGTCCAGTTGGACCGTATAGGGATGCATACGCGCGGAACCACGAGTTTCTCTGTTGGGAACCGTAAGTGGAGGAACTATACTGGACAATTCTTCAGAGCAGAAGCCATGGAAGTACCTATAAAAAAGCGATAAATTCCCCACAGCCCGACGATGTGCAAGAGAGGAAAGCCTTTCTGTAAGTGAAGGATCATTAATGAGACGAATAGCTCTTCTTTGAATAGAATCAAGAATGCTTATGGTTGTGGGGGACGCCATGCCCCAGATATGAGAACAATATTCCAAGGGAGGTCGGATTTGGGACACATATAAAGCGTATAAATTAGAAGGGGAAAAATACTTTTTGGCTCGAAAGAGAAATCCAAGCTTTTTTGAAGCTGCCGTGGCTATAGATACAATGTGTTTATGCCAGTTAAGGTTACTTTCAAATGTGACTCCCACAAGATTAAAGGTGTCTTTGCTCTGTAAAACTTGGCCGCTCATAAGTAGAGGATGAGTATTTGATGACTCTTTTCGCGACATGGAACATGATTGTGTTTTGGATGCATTAAAATGGACGAGATATTTAGCGCCCCAATCCAATATTAAATTAAGATCCTGCGAAAGAGATATCCGCATCGCTCTGCGTTTGTTTTCAAAGTCAGGTTTAGTAATGGGTTTAGGAACCTGAAAACTGGAGTGAAGGGTACTATCGTCGGCGAAACTATGAATGGAATTAGTTGTGGACGAGAGAAGGTCGTTGATGTGAAGAAGAAACAATGTTGGTGCCAGAACTGAGCCCTGAGGGACTCCAGCATTTACTTGGTAAAAGCTTGACGAATGACCGTCCACAATAACTGATATACGTCGATCAGATAGATAACTAGAGAGCCAAGTACAGAGTTTAGTTGAAAGACCATAGGAGGGAAGTTTATTAAGAAGTGCGGCATGCCAGACCTGGTCAAAAGCTTTGTCATATATCAAGAGCAACGATCTCTTCTTGGTATACTAGTTAAAAGGAACCCCCTAAAAAGGTTTAAAAAGTGTTATTATCATGAAGTGAATTTTATTACTGGACCAGGGACTATTTCCAATCGTGTCTCGAAAGGCACTTTAAGCCGGTAGTCCCGCAATTTTTTCTAAAATCAGTTGGTATGCAACACAGGATGTGTCAGAGGGCACCTAAACTTTTCATAGAAAAAGACTGTTATTTATAATTTTAATTTTAAGAGAGTAATATTTTATACAAATATAACCTAAAAGTATCTTTAAACCTAAGTAAGTTTACCGTATTTGATTAGTTTCCTCTGTACTCGAAATATTTTTGAATAGTTGAGTTTGGAAAGTTGCTGATAGTTTTCATCTCGTATATAAGCGAGAATTTTGTAGATAGTTTAGATTAGTTGTCAAGTTTATTTTTCAGAAGTTTGCTTATCGATATTACTTTAACAGTAAAAAACTTTATAATAAAGAAGTTTGTTAACCTCTAGCGGATGTAGTAAGCTAAACTTGCCCGGTTTAAAAGGCTAAAACATCATATTTATTTTGCTTTTATCTAGAAACAGTCTTCCAGGGTTTAAAAGTTACATGAGTTTGAAAAGCAACGAAATACCATAGTTTCTTGTTTTTTTCTTGAATTTATCAAAACAATTATTTTATATACACTTTTTAAAGTCTTAAATAATGACCTTTGTCAAATCACTGGTGGCATTAAAAAAACTTAATTTATCTTTAAAAATGTCAAAAAATAAAACTTGGAAATTTTCTAGAAACCTGCGGCAAACTCCGATTTTGACGAAATTTGGTATACGGGGGATTTTTGGAGCGCTGATTACGAATCTGAAAGAATTTTTTGGCGGAAACGTTTCGTTCTTGAGATATTCATCTTTAAGTTGGTAAGAGGTTAGTTTAAAAATAAATTATTTTTATTTACACTCTGTATTCACTAAAAAAGATTTTGAGGCATGCTTAATTCAGTTTTACAACTCTTAAAAAGACTTTTTGTCATATCCCGTTAAATAACAGAAATTTTAAATTTTATCGGACCATCGGGCCACACAAAGAACGTTTGTGTGGCCCGATGTTCGCTCCGGCTAAAATTTTCCTTTGCTGACTGCGGAAATATTTTCAAATAAGTGCCCAAGTAACATACTGCTGTGTCTACGTAAGGCATCTCCGACAACCCTCAGCATTCTTGATACCATTCAAAGAAGAGCTGTTCGTCTTATTAATGATCCTTTACTTACTCTAAGACTTCCTTCTCTCTTCTTCTCTCATCGTCGAGCTGTTGGGAGATCTATCGCTCTTCTATAGATACTTTTACGGCTTCTTGCTCCGACGAATTATCCAGTATAGTCCCTCACTCTTGCAGCTTCTAACAGAGAAACTTGTGGTGCCGCTCGTGTGCAAAAATCCTACTACGGTCCAATTGGACAGGCCCCGAACTTCCCATTTCGTTCGTTCTTTTTTTTTCCCTAGAGTTTCTAGACTGTGGAACCTACCGCCAGCGGAGGTCTTTCCCTTCCCCCAAATCTTCAAGTTTTTAAAGTCCCGTGTTAACAAACTTCCTCTTACCTTTGCTTAAGACACCCACGGTACGTTAGTATTGGGTTGGGCTTTCAGCCTTTCTGGATTGACCAAAAATAAAAAATATATAGGAAACATTTTTATAATTGCTTTTTTACCGAAAAAAAAAATATGTTTTATATAAAGTTCTGCATGGTCTAAAACCTAAAAATCACAAGAATAAATATATTAACCAGAAGGATATCTCGAAGGCGGCTTCTTTGATGTCTCCTAGCGCGTCTCATGACCTCGAACTGCATATTTTGCAGGCGTTTCATGAGCGTACCTAAGAAATTAACATGTTTAGGCGCCTATCTCTTAAAAATATATTTTAATATTATTATAATGCATTTTATAACATCTATGCAATCAAATAAAACAGATGCTTTAATAATATGTCGTATTGAGATATATTAATAATTATTATGAAATGTGTCTATTTATTTTCGCATATGACAATTTTTTATTTTCATATTTTTGAAGTTTCTATTTATCCATTTGAGGGTATGGAATAGTCTAACTGTAACAAACCATTTAATTAAATAACTAATTGGAAATTGTTCACAAGGATGTAAAAAAACTATTTTTAAACGGTTTTACTTGACCTGTTTGTTATTTATTTGGAATTATTTTTGGGTCAAATCTAGTAATTGAAATTTGACCCCCTTCCTGACGACCGATCGATCTGAAATTTGGTACACTTCCTTAGTCTTGATGACAATACAATATAACATATTCTTTATGATTGTAAATCCAACATGGCCGCCGATACAAAATGGCGGATTACATATTACTTTACTACAACCTCAATATGGGTATCAAATTAAAGGGCTTTATTGGTAGAATAGAACCCACTATGAAAAAAATAAAATCCAAGATGGCCGCCGCCACAAAATGGCGGATTATATATTTTTTTCACAAATACCTCAATATGGGTATCAAATGGAAGGGCTTGATTGGTAGAATAGAACCCACTATAAAAAAATTAAAATCCAAAATGGCCGCCGCCACAAAATGGCGGATTACATATTTTTCTCACAACTACCTCAATATGGGTATCAAATGAAAGGGCTTGGTTGGTAGAATAGAGCTCACTATAAAAAAATAAAATTCAAGATGGACGCTGCTGCAAAATGGCGAATTACATATTTTCCACAACTACTTCAATATAGAATCGTTGGTTAGTTCTGGTTAGTTATAGTAAGGCGAACTCAATAGAATGAGAAGTATCAACTAACAACAAAACTAAAAACTTGAAAATAAATTATGTAAAAAAACTTTTTATGTTAAACGGTTTTATTGTACTAAAAGCTAAAAAATAATTCGGTAAGTCCTAGCTACCAGATCGCACCAATCTTCTCATCAATCTGGGGTAATGATCAGACAAATAATAAAATCGTTGGGCAATTGACATTTCTATCATAATATTTACTCTGGATATGCTTCAGTTTTTTAAAATATGTATTGTATAATTTACACAAGTGTCTATTTATTTTTCCATATGACAATTTTTCTATTTTTAACATTTTTGAAATTCTTGTTTATACATTTGAGTGTATGGAATAATCTAACTCTACCAAATAATTTAATTAAATAATTAATTGGAAAATTTTCACACGGATGTAAAAAACTAGTATTTTTGCAGATATTTTCTGCAAACTTTTGAATTATTTTTTTTGTATTACAATACTTTCAAAATTTATTTGAAATAAAGTTTCTAATATATAATATTATAGTCCAGAAAAATAAAACGTATCGCAATAAACTATATAAAATACATTGACCGTTACCGAGTCGTTGCTTCGCCTTTCACTACTGCACTGGCAATTTCGGTTTAGAATTTCGGTTTAGTAGCCCTCGAAGGTCACAGCCTGCGCCGCTCAAGGTAAAGAGATATCCTTCTGGTTAATATATTTATTCTTGTGCTAAAAATCAACCATCAGATATTAAATTGTATCAGTCTTATCTACGAGGTCTGGTCAAAAATGTAATTTTTAATTAAGAGTAAAGTACCTGTATTTTTGCTAATAATAAAAATTGTTATGAAGAAAAGGTGTTTAGAATTAAAAATAACTTTTTATTGTGCAATTTTTTATTTACATAAAGAAAAATATATTTTTAATTTTATTTTCTGCGGCAATGGTGAAAATTTAGGTTTGTACATTCGTTCATGATCATAAATGTCATCAGAATGTTTGAAACAAATTTTTAAATTTGGTGTTATCAAAACAAGAATGTACAGTGCACATGTACAAACCTATTTTTTCTCGTTTTGGCAGAAAAATAAATCCATAAGAAAAATTTTTGAAAATGATCAAAACTGCATCACATATGTCAAACTATTTTCAGTTTGAGATTCTAAAAGCACAAAATTTAATCATTTCTTATTTGAATGTTAGTTAGTTTTTTATTTTTATTTTTATGTTCATTTTAACTTGACAACGGTGGCAGACTTGCCACCGAAACGTCGTTTTAATTCGAATTTTTGGGTTTTTGGGGTTTTTCTTTTATTTTGTTTCAGGCGACCGGCAAGTTCATAGGGGTCAATAGGGCTGAACAGGGTCAGCTCGTATACCCCGGGACCAGGACCGAAGCGGTCCCATTCTTTCCAGGCGTGTACCTAACAAAAAGACCATCCAATAAATGAATCCGCCTAACCAATATAGAGCATATCTTCAATGCATCTTTAGAGCTAAGTTTTAATTATAAACATCTTTTCTTTATAACAATTTCCAATATTGGTAAAAATACAGGTACAAAAATTACATTTTTTAGGACTGACACAATTTGATATCTGATGATTGTATTTTAGGTTTTGGATCATGCAGAGCTTTTGTAAAAATACCTTTTTCCTAGAATTATAAGTAAAAAGTTTTTTATATGACGCCAACTTACGTAGACACACTGTATTAAATACAGCTTTTACAAAATGACGAATGTTATGTTTTAATTAATTAACCATTGGTATCTGGTACCTGCCAAAGCCAATATAGGTTAAACTTTATAGTCCCGTCGCTTTGACCTAGGTTGGAAGCATGCGCTGACAAACTTTTAACGTTTACAAAATGACGGTGCCGCTCACGGGCACTTACTCTATTAAGATAAGAAAGTTTTAAATTCTTTTTGTGACTAAATATCCATATTTTTATACCCTTTTTATAGATGTTTGCATAATTTTACAGTTATATGTCTTGTTATCTGTAGAAAGACCAACTGCAGCTTAAAATTTTATAGTAAATATTAAACTATCCTCGCCTTCTTAGCCCCATAAATCCTTTCGAAATCTGAGCAGGCATCCAGAAAAGAGCAAAAGTAATAAAACTATACGAAATTGATTTCCATTTTAAATGTACTTCCAGTGCAGCAGAGATTTAACTGCCTGAGGATGAATATTTACTCCATTTTTCTTGGCATTATATTCTATTTGAGAAGCTATTTCTAAACAAGAGCTCTTAAGTTACAGATTTACGAATAAATCCGAGAATACTTTTGTCGCTTACTGCCTTTAGCTGTAAAGAGCTTATTTGTGTTTTGTCAAAACATACGCAATGCATTTCAAATAAATCGGGCCCCATATGATTTGGTACTGGGACCCTTATAAAAAAAAAACCCTGAAACACCGCAAGTTTTTAATCTCTTCGGTTATTCCAAGAAAGTCTATAATCACTAGACTGGGCCAAAAAACCAACAAGTTTTTTTCTAACGATACTGTAATAATATTTTTTATGGCGACGAAAGTCAAATATTCTGAAATTTTTAGCCCTGAATACACTACTCAAAAGAATTATCGCATATGCTCGATTTCTTCCATAAGCTTCAATACAAAAATGCTTTCATTAAAATGGCCATATCTCTTTTAATTATTAAGATATTAAGACAATTAAAAAATAAAATGTTAAGAAAACGTGAAGCTATAACTTTATATTAACCATTGTTTTTACTGTTAGCAATAAATCCTACGGGTGATAAAAAAAATTGAAAAAGTGGATAATTTTGAATCGCCCTGTATGATGTGCTGTTGAAAGGGAGTAGTCAAATTTGTGATTATAAAATATCAGAAATGGGTAAAGGGTATAAATGATTAACAAATGAGATTTCTCCCTTTTAACAGCACATTATATAGGGCAATTAAAAATTATCCATTTTTTCAATTTTTTTATCGCCAGTAGGATTTATTGCTACTAGTAAAAATCAATGGTTAATATAAAGTTATAGCTTCACGTTTTCTTAAAATTTTATTTTTTTAATTGTCTTGATATCTTAATAATTAAAAGAGATATGGCCATTTTAATGAAAGCATTTTTGTATTGAAGCTTATGGAAGAAATCGAGCATATGCGATAATTCTTTTGAGTAGTGTATAAACATTAAAAGGTACATTATTAAAATAATTGATTTTTACCATTTGTTGCATTTTTTATACAAAATCTTAAAAGCAGTTACTCTTGAACCTTCAATTGATTTATATTCTTTAAGGAAATTAAATTTACTACAAAAATGCTCTCTTAGTAAATTTCCATAGAAAAAGCCGCTTTTTGTAATCGCGCCTTAAACATTAATTAATTCTATGGTTTATAACACTTAGAATCTGGGTTTTTAAACTACCATGAATATCAATATCTTTTTAAAATTTTTAGTTATTCTTAAGGGAAATTTTATTTCCTTTAAAGTTAACAATATGAAAATTAATAATTAGTATTATCATATTAATAATAATAACTTTGAAATGAATGAATTTATCGAAAAATGTTAAGAGCCCTTTTTTGTAAAGCATAAAATTTCCCTTAAGAATAATTATGTTTTATAAAGATATTGATTTTTATGGTACTTTAAAAGATCCAGAATCTAAGTGATAAAATTTAAAAAATTAATTGTATACTGGGTGTCTACTTAAGTTCGCACCATATGGAAAACTTTTTAATTATTAATTTTACGAAAAAAAGTTATTCTTTATAAAAAGTTTTGCATGGTCTAAAACCAAATATGCAATCATCAGATAATAATATTTTGCAATGCCGAAAATATCGTTTTTTTCTTTTATCACTGCAATGCCATTTCAGCAAAAAACTGTTAGGATTTTGTCTTGCGATCTTTGTGAAATTTGCACAATGCTGCTTTTTATCATAAATTAATTTTTTGCAGTCGTATACGAGGTGTGTCAAAAAATATAAAACTTTCTTAAGAGGAATGTACCTTCATTTTTTATAGGTTCTAGAATTTAATAAAGAAAATATGTTATGGACTAAAAATAACATTCAACTATGCAAATTGGTTTATTCAAATAAAATAAGTATGCACTTATGTACAAACTTAAATTTATACTGTAAATGCATGAAAAATTAAAAAAGTTTTCATGTAAATAAACAAGTTTGCATATTTAAATGTTCTTTATTCCTAAACATATTTTCTTTATAAAAATTTTGATTTTAATAAAATTCAGGTACTTTCCTCTTGAGCAAAATTCAAAAAATCATTATCTGATGACTGCATATTGGGTTTTAGACCATGCAGAACTTTTTATAAAGAATAAGTTATTTTCATTAAATTATTAATAAAAAAGATTTTTATATGGTGCAATCTTAAGTAGACACGCTGTATATGCATACTAAATAATAACCATCTAAAAAAGTTTTTATACTTTAATGACACATGATAGTAACCAACTTTTTTTTAACTTTTATTTATTAATTTTATCTTTTTACTAAGTTTTTTATGTCGGTTTAATTTGGTTTTGGCTAGGTCAACACGTAAAAACAATTGTGCAAATTTCACAAATATCGCAAGACTCCGCAAGACATAACAGTTTTTGCTGAATCAGGCATTGCAATGATAAAGAAAAACAGATATTTTCTGAATTGCAAAAAATATTATCTGATGATTGCATATTGGGTTTAGACCATGCAGAACTTTTATAAAAATAACTTATTTTCGTTAAATTATTATTAAAAAGTTTTTCATATGGTGCAATCTTAAGTAGACACGCTGTTTGTGCATACTAAATAATAACCAAATATACAAAGTTTTTATACTTTAATGACCCATGTTAGAACCAACTTTTTTTGCTTTTATATATTATTTTTATCTTTTTACAAAGTTTTTTTAATTCAGTTTAATTTGGTTTTTGGCCAAGCCAACACGTTAAAAGCAGCATTGTGCAAATTTCACAAACATCGCAAGACAAATAACAGTTTTTTGCTGAATCAGGCATTGCAGTGATAAAAGAAAAACCGATATTGTCTGGATTCTGTTAAAAATAATGTTGCATAGTCTTTTCGGCAACTGGAGTATTTTTCTTTATTTTTTACGATGCAAAATTTAAATAATCGTAAAATGCAGAATTTATGTGTTGGGGGCAGAAAATTTATATAACAAGGGTTACTCTCGTCCAGACAGACGCAACGTTTGCGAAAAAGAAAAGGTTTTCGTTAAATAAAAGAGAACAGATTTATGAGCTTTTGCGTTATTTATGTTGTTTTTAAAATGCCGTTATTTTTCCAGAAGTGTTAAGAGAGATATAGCGCGTGTTTAATGGTATTGATACTTTTAAAAGAAAAATGAGAACAAGGTATTACATAGCATGTATTTTTTTTTTATTTATTTTTTTTTTTTTTTTTCATTTATCTTGCAATGCGGAATATTTTCATACAGAGTGTCTGTTAAAAGTGCAAAAAATGCGTTCAAGGGCTAAAATGTGACAATAAAACCCAGCTTACCTTCTTCGAAACGTTAAGGATTTCGGAGACAAATAATGTCAAAAGTTAAAGCTTAACTCTACGAAAAAGGTATTCTTTATAAAAAGTTTTGCATGGTCCAAAACCTAAAATGCAATCATCAGATATCAAATGTGTCAAATCATGTACGAGGTTTAACCAAAAATGTAATTTTTGCTTAAGAGTAAAGTACGTGTATTTTTGGTAACATGGCAAATTGTTATAAAGAAAAGATGTTTAAAATTAAAAATTTCTTTAAATATGCAATTTTGTGTATTTCCAAAATCGTGAAAATTTAAGTTTTTACATTGATGCAGTGTACATTTTTCTTGTTTTAATAACAAATAATTTTGAAAGTTTATTTAAAACTGTTCTATAACATTATAGTCATGAAATATAGTACACTAATGAACAAACCTAAATTTTTACCATTATCGCAGAAAAAAACGTTTTTGAAATGAACAAAATTGCATATTTGGAAGTAATTTTAATTTTAAACTTCTTTTCTTTATAACAATTTGCAATATTAGCAAAAAATACAGGTTCTTTACTATTAAGCCATAATTACATTTTGGCCAAACCTCGTACATGACTGACATAATTTGATATCTGATGATTGCAGTTAAGGTTTTGGACTATGCAGAACTTTTTATAAAGCATAACTTTTTTCGTAAAATTAATATTAAAAATGTTTCCCATATGCCGCCAACTTATGTAGACACACTGTATAATAATATATTCTAATACTTAACACCGATGCTGCTTCTAGTAGGTATATGATCGAAGTACTTAAGCTTATGCAACTCTAAGTACTAGCAAGAGTTAACTGGTGGTATAATAATGATATCGCTTAATAAAATAGATGTAGGTGCCTTTAATACTTAATGTTTTTTCTTGATTTCCCCCGAATCCACCATCAGATCCTCAACTTGGTTCCATTGGAACCACCGCAGAAGTGTTCTCTTAAAAAAAAATTAAAATTGTTACACATTTGAGTTAATGGTATATCGGCCAGTAAAGCAACAACAAAGGATTTACGTGAGTCATCCAATCCGAAATGTTTACAGGCCGGTATTCCGTTAGACTGTCTCTTTGTGTGTTATGTTTTTTAGCTGATCCGGTATAAACTTTTCCTGTTTTTTTTTTTAAAGTAGGTTAAAAATACCCTTTTATTTTTATTATTTAAAAAAATACATGTAAGGCAATATTGTTATTGTCATTTTAATACAGTATAGCCGTCATAACTTCATATAAAAATGTACACAGAAATTTAATAGATTTATTTAATTTTAATTTATTTTTATCAATAAAAAAGATATATGTACCTATTTTATTTCAAAAACATATTTTTGATGGATTAAAACCTCGCTTTCCAATATTTTATTACGATAAAGTGAAGATCTAACAGTTTTATTTTGTCACAGCTGTCGATTCGAATTTGTTTTAATTTGTCCGTGAAATTGAACAGCAGTTGAATTTTTAATTTTGGTTAACGTTATTATTAAGGGACTGTATTTTTTTTTCTACGTTTTTACAGGTTAATTTATTATATGTTTTATTAGTGTCGGGGGTGGGAACATTTAGTTACAAAACAAAACACCCATATTTTTCTATTATTTTTATAAATATTTTTAAAAAGTTTAACACTCTTTATCTTGAAAAACCATGTACTTCTGGATCTATGTTTTAATCTTTTTTTTTTCATATATTTTTCTGTTGAATTACCCTTTAAAATATACGAATGAAATTTTTGGATATCTTGTATAGATAAAAATAGATAAAAGAACGCTACGATTTTCAATTTTCATGTAGGTATAGTCAAAGATTAGAATTTAAAAAAATGTTTTATAATAAATATAGTATTGTAACCTGGGTATCGACATAGGTTGCCTTAAAAAATATGAGACAAGGTTATCTTTAAAATAAAAATGAAATATCCTCAAAGGTTCTGTCACACCCTGCAATTTTGTTTTTATACTTTACATAACAGTACATATAACCAATTTTATAAAAAAAAACATGAAAATTTTCTGAACTTTAAATTTTAAAAAATTTTACAAACCTTTTGGTACACTTTGTATTATTTAAGAATACATATTTTGCTTACTAGCCTAAGAATATAAAAAAAATGTGGGTTGCATTAGTACGTCAAAAATTTAGAGGTTATTTTTTTGATTTAAATGTACCCTTGACCATAATTTTTTGGGCAACCCTGTAGCAAAACCTTTGTTTAAATACCATATTTAATGTAAAATATTTTTCTATTCGGTAAACAGATGGATAAAGGTCGCTTCTTATTCGATTTTGTACTACTGGAAAAGTTATTTAACATTTTAAACACCAAAATTTGTGTGTAACAAGTTATTTTCTAAGTACTCAACTTTTTTGTTGTAATTTTTTAAACAAGATAATTTAAATTAGGGAAAATAGCGGGGTTTTACGTCAAACAACTTCTATATGTTTTACAGGAATAATTACTTTTGAAGATGTTGTTTTACCAAACAAATTTGAAAGCTTCATGAAAATAATGTACTTTTAGTTTAGATAAGAGAAGCATTGTTTAAATTCTTTGAAGTATAATTTACTTCTTAGTTTATATTACAGACGTTCTTAAAGTCAGATAGTGTGTTATTACATGGTTTTAATATTTTAAAGTTAGAGAGAATAGTATACCTTTTTTCCGCCCCTTCGAGTCTTCCACCTAGGTCCGACCGCTGCCGCCCTAGGTGGGCGCTGCAGCACTAGAGGCTTATTGTGCCTTGACCCTACTCCTTCCCATTCACACACCATTTATTCCATAACTTGGATGCTTGGACTCTTTGTTTGACCTCCGGACAGTGCGGACGTGCATAGAGGACTACAAATTTCTTCCCGGAGTGGCGGTTAGAGGTGCCGTACGGACGTTTTTACCTTTGGGGATCAAGGAAAGTTTCACGCTAAATTGACGGCATCTTTCTTCTGGATCTAAGCGCTGTGAGCGAAGATTCCTATATGCCGATGGTATCCTGTTTGGTAGTGAACACGAGGCATTTCTCAAATGGTGGAAAATAGATGGGCGTGCCATGGGAACTGTCAGTAGTGAAAGTGAAGGTTATACGTAACACCAGTAGCAGGTCTTGGTTTGACAGCCGACAATTTATGCATTGCATCGATTATAGAATTATTTTTGTTTTCTTTTGGAATTTCTGGGAGCTTACGAGCTCGATTATCCAGATTTTCCGCCGACGAAGCCTCTGGAAAGCATAGTCCGGAAGGGGAAGAGTGGTGGATTGGACCTGAAGGGACCAAAACCAAGAAAAAAATAGAATAGAATAGAACTTGGATGGTTGCTGCTCGGTCCGTCCGCTGACACCCAAGCAACGAGTGCCTGGTTGGTGGTCACCCATCCAAGTTATGGCCGCGCTCCACGTTGCTTAACTTCGGCGACCGTCTATGCCGATCTCACCAGTGCCGCAATGAGCGCAAATTGTAAAAAAAGTGGAAAAAGTTGCAACTTCATAATAATTAAAAAGTATTGTACTCACGGATGTTCTAGGAAAGCTATACACTGTCTTTCTCTGGCATTGGTCGTCTTGATCCTCTTACTTCACCTAATAACATGGCCAACAAGCTCTAGATAATGCAGAAAAATGCCATAACTCCTTTAATATAGAAACTCTGGGTACAGTTGCCTTATTTATAACCTTTCTGGTGGTACACAACTTCCCGTGGTACCTTATTTCATCATGTACTGTAGACTGGGCAATAAAAATCCTTTTTTATTTATATATTTGTGACACCAATATTTTTTTATGCAAAACTCGCACATCGTTGACCCGAAAAATTTCACTAACACACATTCTAAAATAAAATTAAATTTTCTACAAAAAAGCGTCAAACAAGCCGTTTCCACGTAATCGGACTATGAACATAAAACTTTTTTTTCATTTGGTTTCTTGAGTTTGGGGTTTTGTTACTACTACAAATTTTATTATTTTAATAAGTCAAATAAATATTTAAATGGATACACTGAATTGTATCCGCAGTTGGTTTCTTGTGAAACATTTTTAAATATTAATACTAAATAGAAAAAATTGCTTTTTAATGTTTCAAAAATTATTAGAGCATTACTCTACAATTGTTTCGCCTTTCTAGGGCTTCATCAAGAGTACTTCGTATACTAAATTTAGAAAAGAGAAATATTTACAAACAGAACCATTAAACACGTTTTTCCCAAAAAGGTCTATAAAATATTATTAGGGGTTTTATTATGCGGCCCAGATGTGGTAATAAATTTATTTATAACTGGCATATCTGCGAAATTTATTTGATCATTAGTAGAAAGAGTTGTATTGTCTATAAGTGATTTTTTAATTTCTAGTTGTTCATATAAATTTAATTTTTTACCTTTGTTTTCTCTATGGAGTAGTTTAACATTATTAAGATCTATAAAGTGGTTTTTTTCTATACAATGTGTTAAAATGCCTGTGTTTTTTAAACCATTTAAAATTGATGTATTGTGTTCTTTTATTCTGTTTTTTATGCTGGTCAAAGTTTCCTATTTAATATTAACACATTTTTTGTTTACTAGCCTTAGAATATAAAAAAAATGTGGGTTGCATTAGTGTGTCAAAAATTTGGAGGTTATTATTATTATTTAAATACCATAATTATTATAAAAAAAATTATCTGGTAAACAGATAAATAAAGGTCGAAATTCTATTCGATTTCGTACTATTAAAAAAGTGATTTAAAACACCAAAATTTGTGTAACATGTTATTTTCTAAGTACACAACTTTTTTGTTGTAATTTTTTAAACAAAATAATTTAAATAAGGGAAAATAGCGGGGTTTTATGTCAAACAACTTCTATATGTTTTACAGGAATAATTACTTTTGAAGATGTTGTTTTACCAAACAAATTTAAGAGCTTCATGAAAATAATGTACTTTTAGTTTAGATAAGAGAAGCATTGTTTAATTTCTTTGAAGTATAATTTACTTCTTAGTTTATATTACAGACGTTCTTAAAGTCAGATAGTGTGTTATTACATGGTTTTAATATTTTAAAGTGAGCGAAAATAGTATACTTTTTTTCGCCCCTTCAGAGTCTTCCACCTAGGTCTGACCACCAACTCCCTAGGTGGTGCGCTGCAGCACTAGAGGCTTATTGTCCCTTGACCCTACTCCTTCTTATTCACACACCATTTATTCCATAACTTGGATGGTTGGACTCTTTGTTTGACCTCCGGACAGTGCGAACGTGCGTAGAGGACTACAAAGTTCTTCCCGGAGTAGCGGTTAAAGGTGCCGTACGGACGTTTTACCTTCGGGAATCAAGGAAAGATTCACGCTAAATTGAAGGCATCTTTCTTCTGGAGCTATCCTATTTGGTGGTGAACACGAGTCATTTCTCAAATAGCGGGAAATAGATGGGCGTGCCGTGAGAACTGTCAATAGTGAAAGTGAAGGTTATACGTAACACCAGTAGCAGCTCTTGGTTTGATAGCCGACAATTTATGCATTGCATCGATTGTAGAATTATTTTGTTTTCTTTTTGGAATTTGTAAGAGCTACAAGCTCGATTAACCGCCGACAAAGCCCTGGAAAGCATAGTCCGGAAGGGGAGAGTGGTGGATTGGACCTGAAGGGACCAAAACCAAGAAAAAAAAATAGAATAGATGGTTGCTGCTCGGTCCGTCCGCTGACACCCGAGCACCGAGTGCCTCGTCGGTGGTCACCCATCCAAGTTATGGCCGCGCTCCACGTTGTTTAACTTCGGCGACCGTCTATGCCGATCTCACCAGTGCAGCAATGAGCGCAAAGTGTAAAAAAAAGTTGAAAAAGTTGCAACTGCATATTAATTAAAAAGTATTGTACTCACGGATGTTCTAGGAAAGCTATACACTGTCTTTCTCTGGCATTGGTCTTGATCCTCTTACTTCACCTAATAACATGGCCAACAAGCTCTAGATAATGCGGAAAAATGCCTTGAGTTTGGGCTTTTGTTACTACTACAAATTTTAATATTTAAATAATTAAATACATATTTAAATGGATATTTGATGGGCTACACAAAAAGGTTATTTAACATTTTTAAATAAATTTACTCTTTCAAAAGGTATTTGACGATGAAGCTGAATCCAAAAGTAATTTGTGTTGTATGTAAAACGATAATTAGACCTAAATTGCTTTAGAAACCTTTAAAGTAATTATTAGATATCTGTCAATGTACTTCTGGGACTTAGGGATTAAAGTTTAAAGATTTGGTACTTAGTGTAGTTGTTTAATAGTTGTTTTGAATATTATAAAGTTAAAAACGTCTGACCGTATTTTTATATAAAGGAAATGCACAATTAATTAGTCTAAAATGAGTTATCTACCATTACTTACAATTATGTACATACGGAAAAATGTACTTACCTTATTTCTGGAATTTTTTTTATGAAAATTCACATTTTAGTCCTTATTAACAAAGATAACATGTTAAATTTTATCCCTTTACGAAAAAAATGTATTTCTTGTCTTTTTTTATAATTTATTTAAGTTATTTTATGAAATTTAAACAATTATAATAAAATAAATTTTTATTATGTATAATATGACTTACCGAAACAAAGTGTATATTTTGTTTTATTTTATTTTAAATTGTTATTTATTAAATAGACTTCGTATTTATCTGCATATTTTATTAAATAGAAAGAAGAAAATAAGATATTGTATGCTTTAAATATATTTTGTTTCGCAATATCACATAAAATACGAAGCAGCCATAATAAAAATGCACTATTTGTTGTATTAACAAATTTAATTTTAAATTAAAATATAAAATATTTAAAATATCTTACATTTTATTAATATAACACATTTTCTTTTAAAATCTAAACTATACATTTTTTCATTGTTTAAAGTTTATTTTTTTAACTTCTGCCAGATCTTATAATAGTAGGCAAAATATTCATAATAAAATAAGTTATGTAACTAAAAATTTTAATTATTTACTTTACATATTTACTAATATTGTTAAATCCAACGATATTTAAATGGTTTACTTCTTTAAAGGCTCCGCAGATCTATATCTATAGAAGTATTAGGATTTGTCAAATAAATAATTAAATTTATCTTATATTTTTACGTAGAAACTGCCTGCTCTTCTAAAACAATCGAAAAACCTATTAATAATATTACCAATATTTCATTTTACCCATATTTGACCGGACTAATATCTTTCCACCGTAGGCTTCGTTGTACTTTTATATGTTCAATGAAGTTTCGTAAGTGAAAGAAAAAGTAAGCGGTTAGTGTCTGTCTTTATCCACTAGCTGTATTTAAAAAGAGATGGGGAATGTTCTGGTTAGTTTTTTTGCTATGTCCGTCCGTAATTTTTGCATAAACTTTTTTTAAATTTATTTATGTCTTTTTCCATTTTTTTATAGAATATGTTATACTCTCTTTTGCATTTCTAATAACTTCAACTGTGCAAAAAATAATATAAAAAAGTACTACAATAAAGTGGTCCCTTAACGTGATCTAGGTGGTTCTTAAGTATGTATTTTTATCAGAGAAATGGAGAGGGGGAGAAGTCGCTTTACCATGCGCGAGAAGGCAAATACCGGGCGCCGCCATGGATGTCTACTACTTGTCATTTGTCATCTGTTATTTTCACAATATTTTCCCTTCTTTTTGCACAAAATTCATATTATAATACTAAAATGGCACACAATATTTCATTTAACATCAAAAAACCCTTTAAAAACATTTTTTTATTATTAATTATATTAATTCAAAAGCTTTACTTTAAACAAACTCGTGTATGCAACCATAAATACATCTACATATTGTATTTATGGTTGCAGCATTTATGGGTAAATTATTTTCAATTTAATGAAAAAAACGTGTAAAATAAATAAAAAACAGGTTTTTAAAAGGTGTTTATAAAATATTGTGTGGCAATTTAGTGTTTTATAAAAATTTTGTGCAAAAAGAAGGCGGAATATAGTGAAAATAAGGTTAGTGTAAATTACTTTTGACAAATCCAGGAAAATAGGGGTAAATATGGCAGCGCCCATGCCGTTCCCGCAAAATGGGATGCGCAGTGGTCGAAGCAAGTTCTCTATCTCTCTCATTTCTCTGATTTTTATTAAAGTTTGGAGAAAAAATAAACTGTTTGTAACATGACGACTTTGTTACTTACTCACAAAATTTTGCCATACTAAAAGAAAAAGTCACCAACTTTGTCTGATTTCAAGCTTTGTACTTTTTCTTTTATTGTCAATTATTTAGCTCCATATAACTTCGATAAATAATAAAGTAATTAATTTCCATTCAAATAAATATTTTTGTACCGTAAACATTTTATTTTATTTTAAATATTATTTAAGACAAATTTAATTTAGTTTACTTGCTTCGAAACGGGAAAATTAAAATTAGTAAAACAATTCAGCAGCATTCCAAGCCAAAGAATTTTAAATAACGAGATACAAGTGTATTGTTAGGCATCTAATTTTACGTTTAAGTAAATTTAACACAATTATTTCAATACAATTTTGTCATTATGTTTACAAAATTTTATTAAAATTTTATTATTCAGCATAAGAGGCTTAATTATTAATTATTCAATTGTTAAATTACTTAATAAAAGCGTTTCAAATTTGGATTTAATTTTAAAAATATTTATAATATTATTATTAGTTTTAAGGGTTTTAAGTACTATTTTACTTTTTAATGTTTTTTTCTGAACTGTTTTAGTTCTAACTACTTAGAACCAACCCTTTTTATTTCGTGGTTTTAGTGGCAGAGCGGGTGTTAAGGGTCCCTATGTTTTTATTTCTAATTGTTTTTTATTTCTAAGTATATATTAGTGGTGCCGTTTTACATTAATATATATGTTGCAAAGTTAAACCCATTATTAATTAAAATAAAGGTAAGCGCAATATTTAATTAAACCACCCAATACAACAACGTAACCTAAATAAACTTAAAAACATAACAAGTATAGTTAAAAATACTTCTTATGCGTATTTTTTCAATAAGATAATTAATTTTTCTTTGATCTGACGAAAATTTACATATTTTTCATACGTTTTTTTACCTCTAAAATGCGTTATTCCTGTAGGTTTAAGGTTTTGCTATGCAATGTAAAAAAATTTCCGGCCGCTCACCTTTTCCTATGATTTCTATACTTTTAATATTCACTGATGACGTTTGAGAAAGTCAATCAACAATACAAGACATTCTGATATCATAGTTATGTATTATACCGCAATCAAATTATTAAAATGTTTATTAAACTATAATATTTTTTTATGCTACCTAAAACAAAAATTTAAAAACGATTTTGATCGGAAAAAAATAGTATGTGCAACTTGTAGGAAATGCATATTTTGCCGAATATTATTGTTGTATTAGAAAAAAATAATTTATTTTGCAATTCAATTTTTTACCGATAGGTATCTAGTTTTATAGATGCTTCGCTATAGCAGAAACATGGCAGCAAAAACACATAATTTATTAACACATAATTAGCTAAATTTCTTCTTCTATTCCATAGATTTTTTTACTAAAGAAGTTCTTAAATATTATTATGTTTTTACACATTATTTCCATGTCTAAAAAACCTGTTAAGTTTAAGCTAAAAAAATTTTCATTTAACGAATGAACAATCATATTACGTCAAATTGTAATCTTTGCTGTAAATTTCTTCTTATTAAGAAACCACTTCTCTTCTCTCCAAATTTGTTTAATTTGGTAAGAAAAAACTATTTTGAATTCATTTTCTGCGTGGTTTCAAGCGGTTTTCCTGGAAAGCATTGGTGTATATGACTCACAAAAGGTGAGGTATTCCAACTGTTTTTTTTTATAACAGAATAGATATGCTTAAAAATTTAAATAATTTTAAAAAAAAATTAAAGTTTCATTTTTTATCAAACGAATAACAATCATATCGCATCAAATTAAAAACTTTGCTGTAATGTTTTTTTATTTTTTAAAGAAACCACTTCTGTTTAAGAAAAGTTTTTCTTTTATTTTAAAACTACTAATCCATTTTTTTTTTGTGTAATTTTAAGCTATTGACTCAAAAGGTAGGGTATCCCAACTGTTTATTTTAAGAAATTTAATAACACAACATGCCTAAAAATTGTAAACATTAAAAAAAATTAACCCAACATTTGTATTTAACGAATGAACAATCATATCTAGTGAAATTGTAAACCTTTGCTGAAATTTTCTACTTTTTAGGAAACTACCTCTAACCTTAAAAGACCAATTTTATTTGTTCAAACTACCTCAAATCCAAAAACAAAAGTTGTTGGTATTTCAAAACCGAGACGTTGAAATTAAAATCGAAATGTGAGGATGCATCGTCTTTAAAAAATTGTTTTGATAATGTTTTTACAGATTCTAAAAATAATAAAAAATAGAAACAATACAACATTTTTTTTATAGTTATTTTTCTTTTTTTTAAATATTTCAGAGCTCAAAGAAAGGCACAGCCGTCATTAACACAGCGTTTAATTTGCTGTTGAATGGACACAACTTTTCACATTTAACCATCTTTGTATCTCTTAAAGTTTTGAATATTTCAATACATTTCCTCCCAATTTTGGACACACTATATTTAATATACAGGGATGGTAGAAAAACCGGAACTATGTGAATAACTCTCAGCAACCCTTAAATATAAAGTGAACCAAATTTTGTGCTCTGAACAAAAAGAATTTTAAAATTTTGAATGGAATATCCTATTTTTTCTTAGTGTAATCAATTGTCTGTATTAACTTTATTATGACGTAATATTATCCTTTTTTACTCCCTGTCAATTTTAAAGGTATAACATCAAACTTGAATACAGAAACGACCAGATATCGTCAATTATCTCAAAAACCTTCATTGCGACCCACTAATATTTGGTTTAAAATGTTTGTTCTTTTTCCGCAGTAGTGCGGAAAGTAGTTCCGAAAACTACTTCTTTTTGGAGGTAAAATGCGTGCGGAAAAGTGAATATTTTCGCACCGCGAGTAGGAAAATAGTTTTATTTGGCAAACAGATTGGTGCAGGTCGCTTCCTATTAGGATCTTAGATTATTAGCACTTTTTAATAATCCAAATATCGGTTAAATAATCGGCAACAACGTACTACGCAGTGTATATTATTTATTAATTACTAAGTCCATGTTGGGGAAAAAGGATGTAAATAGACTTCGGAGAAGGTATCTCATTTATGCAGGATGCTTACTTGGGATATGCTTTGGTTTTCGGTATATTATCCATCTTTACGTGTTTACTTTTCTCTGTATGTATAATGATTCATAGGCTGTCTTAGTGTTTGCAAAAGGGATCTTTTAGTCCCTTTAGAATGATATTTTATTTATTAACGAAATAAAGCTGCTTTATATGGAAAACATGTTTATAGTTGATCTTTTAAAGATAAAATCTTACTTTAAATGGATATTAATATACCAGACTGGCCATATTAAAGTTGCACACTTTTTAAGTAACAATAACTTTTTATTTGTTGCGCCTATCTTTTTATATTTACAGGGCTAATGAAAAAATATGTTTTCTCTAGGTTTGTTAATTTTTGTCGAATAGATTTAGTCAGGACCGGACTTACGGGACTTTTTCCAAAATGATTCATTTAACCTCGTTGCAAAGGGAATCGGATTTAGCTAAAATTGAGCTAATACGTTTTTCCTGTAGACAAACTATGGAAAATGATTCAGTAAAAGCGAATCTGTTAATAATTTGAGGATTCAGGAATTATAATTATTTTTGATAAATGATGCGCCCCAAAAGCATGTATTTCTCTCGATTTTAAAAATAACTTTTTAGTGTTCTTTGAAAGTTAAAAATGTGGGGTTACTATACAACTACACACATATATATAACCAATATATAAACACCTGTATGTCGCCTCCAAATCATAAAATGACAACAGTATAGGCGAATCTAATGTAGGGTCGCGCTTGCGCAATATGGAAAATTTAAGGGTTGTCGTGGTAACCAATGTAAACAATAGTGTTCTTCTTGAAATATTTCTAGTTTAATTGTTTTTTAGTGTCTTATAATGTTTTAATAACTTTATCTGGTTTTGGGTTGTTTTATGTTGTGTTTAATAAATTAGTTGAATTAAAATCCCTAATTAATGAAGTTCTTTGGGCATATGGCTCATTAAATGACTGTAAAAATACGAGATGGCACCGGTGTCTGTATTTGTTAGTTCTGGGATACAGAAAGAATATTAATTTACAGTCAATCTGGGCATCATCAAGGTGTCTATCGGCCTGAAGCGGTTTGACAAGAATTAACGAAGACGAAACACGTGTCGCCGTCTTAGTCGGGCCCGGGGTATTCCATTTTCTTTTGGAGACTCCGTAATTTTTAAACAACCAACCATAGTAGCCGAATTCTTACAGGGTATTATTTATTTATTTATTTTTACAGTCATTATTGAGCCATATGCCCAAAGAACTTTACCTTTTATTTTAATGTATTTATATCAAGGCTCAAGAACCATTCACTTTTATATATATATATATGTAGGGTTACTATGGTTCCTGAGTAGGATGCTGACACAACTTAATAGTTAATTACATGGAAAAAGTTCCATAGGTCTGGCCCTGTTTAAATCTATTTACCCAAAATTGACAAACCCAGAGAAACTGAATGTTTACCTAGTATCCCTGTAATAATAAAAAAGATAGACGCAACAGGTAAAAAGTTATCATAGGGTAAAAAGTGTGCAAGTTTAATTTGGCCCACACTGTATATGTCATGTAAATTTTGATACTTATAAATATTGACTCCCTATTGATTTTGCAACTAATTTGTATAGGATCATTTAATAGGCAATAATAGGATAAGCTTACACACTAAATGTTATTATTTTTAATAGGCCAATTAAGAGTTATTTAAAAAAAACTATTTGTAAAATCGTTGCGTATCTAATACATACCGAAATAACTCTACCACTTGTAAATAAATAATAATAAATATACCAGAACTTGATTTGTAAATATTTACTAAGCAGCACCGGCTTTAAAATTAGGCTGTATTAAATAAATTAATTAGGGATTTTAATTTAATTTATTTATTAAACACGCTACAAAACAACCCAAAACCAAAAAGAGAGTTATTCAAAGATTATAAGATACTAAAAAAACAAATAAACTAGAAATATTTCAAGAAGAACACTAACCAGAACACACGCCGAACACCACACGAACTCCGGCTCTGATCAAATATAGCCGACAGCAGGCCGACAGTCTTGGTATGTTTACATTGATTACCACGACCACCCATAAATTTTCTATATTGCGCAAGCGCGACCCTACATTAGATTTGCCCATACTGTTGCCATTTTATGATTTGGAGGCGACATACAGTGTTTATATATTGGTTATATATATATATGTGTATTAACCTCACATTTTTTGATTTTTAAAGGACACTTAAAAAAGTTCTTTTTAAAATCGAGAGAAATACATTTATCAAAAATAATAATAATTCCTGAATCCTCAAATTATTGACAGATTCGCTTTTACTGAATCATTTTCCATAGTTTGTCTACAGGAAAAACGTATTAGCTCAATTTTTAGCTCTTTTTCCTACTAATAGAAATTAAAACGTCAATTAAAAATTTGACAAAATATTTTATTCATTACTGGTGTATTAATGATAGTATAAATCCGAACTGCGATTCTTTTTAGAATTTGTTTTTTTTTAATATCCTTTAATTAGCCTATTAAAAATACCGAAATTTAGGGTGTAAACTTATCTTAACAATGTCTTCAATATAGTCCAATACAATATTGTTGTAAAATCGATAGGCAAGCCAATATTTTTAGGTATGAATCGTCTTTGTTTTAACGACGAAGAAAAAATTTCCAAAATCCTATTTATTTTCATTACTCGTTTTTTTTTGGAACAAAGGTGTCTCATTAGCATAGCTTGGTACTACATAGGGGGTATTTCGTGGATGATTTTTTTCAAAACAATTTTTAAACACCTAAATAATGATTTATCACAACATTACTAATTTATTTAGTGGTTTGTAGAGAAAGTCATAATTGAAATTCCGCCTATGTGGTACCAAATTATTTATTATAAAATGCTCTTTAAAATATGGTTGGGGAGCCCAAGAGGGAATTTCGGAAGTTACTAATAATACACCGAGGGATACCTTTTACTCGGTTAAATAGCTCCACCAAATAGTCCTGTATACAGGGGCGATTGTGTGCATCAGATTAAGATATCTGACAATTTGAGAGTGACGTAAAAAGCGGAGGGCTACAAATTTGTAAAAAAAAAAAAGTCATTTTGACATTGTTGAGGGATAACGAAAAATATAAAATTTAATACGATTCAGACGATTTCCATAAGCCGAAATAAAAATATATTTTTTAACATATATAAAAGTATGTAGCCTCTTAACGCACCGTTTAAAAGGTATATAATACAGGGTGTCCCACCGGGAACTGCTGCGATCGATTTCTCGGAAAGTAGACTTTGGAAAATTTTGAAAATTTGGTAACAATATAAAGTCAGTGGGAACATACAACTAAAATATTTTGACAGTTCTACCACTTCCGGTTTATACCGGAAGTTAATGTCAACTTCCTTATTTTAAATGTAACACCTTATATATTATTTATCTTTAAGATTCTGCGTAAAATTTTAAACATAATTTATGTATAATATTTTATACCTAAGTCCAACCGTTTTTGATTTATTTTAAATTTTAAGTTAAATATGACATTTGCAAGATCATAACCATTTATTTTTTCTAGACAAATATAATATAATTTAATATAAGTTGGGGTTGGGTTCCTCGTGGAGAAAGAACTACTTAAGTAGACTGTATTGATATTTTTACAATAAAGGAATACAGAGTGGTCAAAAATAATAGTTAAAAATGATAACGACGAAAACCCTAAAAGTCAATTTTTTAAATGGAAACGCCCATCTATTTTTACCTTATTATAGTTTTTAAATATTAACAATTTAATATTTATCTATTCTCATAATGCTTTTAAGTTTGGCTTCTAGTAGGTCATAGCCTCGAAATGCGGCGCCATAGCCAACTACCCGTACTTGAAAGCATTGTGAGAATAGATAAATATTGAATTGTTAATATTTTAAATACTATACATTTTTGGAATGGACATTCTTATACAAACTCATCCTTATGTCAGGGGATTAATAAAATAAGTTTAGAAAAGATGGGGTTTTCATTTAAAAAAATTGACTTTTGGGGTTCTTGTCTTTATCATTTTTAACTATTATTTTTGGCCACTCTGTATTTCTTTATTGTAAAAATATTAATACAGCCTACTAAAGTAGTTCTTTCTCCACGAGGAACCCAATCCAAACTTATATTAAGGGCTTTTGTTTAGAAAAAATTGATGGTTATGTAATAGCTTGCAAATGTCATTTTTAACATAAAATTTAAAATAAGTCAAAAACGGTTGGACTTAGGTATAGAACACTATAGATAAATTATGTTTAGAATTTCACGCAAAATCTAAAAAATAAATAATTTATGGGGTGTTCCATTTAAAATAAGGAAGTTGACATTAACTTCAGGTATAACTGGAAGTGGTAGAACTGTCAAAATATTTTAAATAATTAAAAATTTTAGGTGTATCTCCCCCACCAACTTTATAATGTTCCCAAATTTTCAAAATTTCCAAGACCTACTTTCGAGAAATCGATCGCCGCAGTTCCCGGTGGGACACCCTGTATATAACATTTTTTCTTATCATATAAGCTTTGCAACCCAATAGGTCTCTATCACGCTCGAGTAACTGCAAATTTAGCATCTTGAGCTTCCTACCAATATGCTAATGAACCAACTCTCGTTTCATTAAAAAATGATGACCAAAACTAGGATCTTAAATAATTTGATTCCGACCTCTTTTTCCATTTAATTTTTTTTTCCAAAATGGCGCCCAAGTTTGCTAATTAAATAATAATTAAATATAGTATTTAAGCATTAATTTTATCACCTAACGTTTAATTTTTTTTTGTTTAATTTTAAAAATAAAAGGGAAGGAGACATTAAAGAAATACAATGTCGGAAATAATTTAAAAAAAAAATTAACTTAAAAGGTAAAAAGTTATAGAAGGGGTGCGAAAAACGCGGGTAATCCTTTTTTAGTTTAGTACAAAATTTTAAGGCTAAATTTACAAAACATAACAAAGTTAGGGGGCAAATTTTGATAAATGATATTCCACAGGACCTTTCGACGTGCCAAAGGATAAGTTAGGCGTTCAATTAGTCAGGTTGGGGGCGTTTTATTAGGTGTCGTGCAAAAGGGTACACGGAGTCATAAATTTAATTTTCTCCGACCGAGTTCAGACATTACAACGTTGAGGCCGGCCTTTGTGATTTGAAGTTAGGTAAGAGCATGTTGCTTGTTTTTTGACACGTTGGTAAAAGCAATATTTTTGTACTAAAATTAGGGGCAAGAAGTAGGCAAAAATCTTATTAAGGTGTGTTGAGATGGTATTTATTTGGGTACACGCCAAAATAAAATTAAAAGTACTAAAAACCAAAAAAAATTTAAACAAGTAAACAGATAATTAAATCGACGTTTCGGTGGCAAATCTGACCACCGTTGTCAAGACAAATGAAATAAAACTAATAAAAATAAAACTCAACATTATTTAGTGTTTTAAAATCACAATTTTCTGCTTATTTGGATAACTTTTCGACACTTAAACGACAAAACATGATTGACTAGTCACAGCGACATAATATAACTAATGCCGGTAAAGATTGTTTATTTTAAGTACCGTGAATGTAGTAATTTTTAGTCTTCCTTAAGATGCATAAAGGCAACCAGATTATTAACTGAAATACGCCAGAATTGTCTTGATTTAATAGAGCCGCATTCGATTTTGCGTTTGAACAAGTTTCATATTAGCCAATAATGCTACGAATGCATCTCGAGCATTTTAGCAAAGGGAAACTTGTTCTAAAAAACGCAAAATCAAAGAAAGTGCGTATATATTATTAAATAAAGATAATTGTGTAGCATCAATTTCAGTTAATTTAAATAACACTTGGTTGCCTTTGCTTGATACTGAAGTATCTTCAGGAAGACTAAAAATTAACTAACTATTCACCTTTTTGTAAAATAAACAATCATTACACCAGCAACCAGTTATCTATGTCACTATGACACTATAACCAAACAAACATGTTTTGACATTTAATGTCAAAGTTTTCAGAATATCCCAAAAAACAGAAAAATTGTGAATTTTAAAGCCTAAATAATAGTAAGTTTTTATTTTTATTAGTTTTATTTCATTTGTTCTTGACAACGGTGGCAGATTTGCCACCGAAACGTCGATTTTTAATTATCTGTTTACTTGTTTAAAATTTTTTTGGTTTTTTAGTACTTTTTAATTTTATTTTGGCGTGTACCCAAATAAATACCATCTATTAAATGAATCCGCCAAACTATTCAATAAAAAAAAAAATATTTTTAGGGACAGTTAATTAATAAATATGATGTATTGATTCATTTTACGCTATAGGCATATATGAATAATTAGGATGAAAAATAAATTTATTTTGTCAACTAAGAAGAAATAGGTTTATAATTTTTTCCTTCGAAAAGGCTGATATAAAAACCTTTTTGCTTAGAATAATTTAGGAATCACTTTTAAAAATTACGAACACTATTTCCATATAAAGTATTGTATGCACCCTGTATACAATACTAATTACCTGCTATTATGGCTCGAAATTAAATCAAAAAAATAAATTTCAGTTGTTGTTTTGGGTAATCTATAATAATACATACAAGGTGTTCAGCAACTCTTTACTTTAAGAGGTATTTTATAATAAATATTAGAAAGAAAAGTTCATATGAACATAGGGTCCTAAACTTCTTAGTTTTTAAAATAGGGGGTGTTAAAAATTAAAAAAAAATAATTACTTTAGGTATATCAATTCAGGATTTTTCAAACACTTTGGGAATTGCCTTCTATGCCTCAGAAGACATATTTTTGACATACATAAAAATAATTTTCTCCAGTGTCGTCAGGAGGTGTTTGAGGTAGTACTACCGAGTGTAGGAATTAATGTTCAGAAAATTATAAAACTTAGCATACTGGTTTTTTCCAGGAGCAAGTCGGCATGTCCGATGGCACTGCGGCCTGAAGGCTTATTGTGCCAAACTCCCGTTTTAGTGTGCACCCCATTCCAGTACCTAGTTCCTTGAAAGAAGGCGGTATAGGTCTGCTGGGTGCGTACCATATATGTTTCCGGGGCACTCTAATATCCCCGAAGATTGCTCTGTCTTTTGTGATCCAGTGCCTCACACTCCTGACAGTATAATGGGATACTGTTTCGGTCTCTGCTCCACATAATCTGCAGTCCAGGATCTCCGTTGTATAATCCCATTTTATTTAGGTGTTCTTTCACTGGAGCATGTCCGGTAGGGAAACCTGTGATCGTTCTTAGCTGATTCCTACCCATTTTGAGTAGTTCTTTAGCTCTTTTTGTGCATGGTCCACTGATGTGCATATTTTCCCATGCATGTGTTGAGGAAGCCTTTCCCAGTGCAGTCTTTGCTGGTCCTTTACCCAGTTTTGTACCGCACTCCGGAAGGTACTCTTTGGCACTCAGGGACTTGGTCTGGCCTGACGTATGTCGTGGCTGACCCCCTTCTAGCCAGTTCGTCTGCGTTCTCATTGCCTCGAATTCCGCAATGCCTGGCACCCACATCAGCCTCGTGTTGTTGCGTTCCGCTCAGTTCCCTGAGTTCCTCGAGGCATTCTAGTACCAGCCAAGACGATACCTTGGGATTAGTTAGTGCACCAAGGGCTGCTTGACTATCCGTAAGATGTTGATTGTACAATTTGTGCGGGGCCTTTGGTTGTTAATCCTGGCACATTGTAAGATCGCAAAAATTTCTGCTTGAAATACAGAGGCGTGGTTTCCCAGTGGAAAGGTCAAACGAGTATTTCCCATCTCACTGTAGACACCTGCTCCTGACCCTTCTTCGGTTTTGGACCCGTCCGTATACCAGGTTTGACCTCGAAGAGAGAGTCTGAAATTTTCGTTTGCCCAGTTCTCCCTTGGGTGTATTGTCACCTGAAGGGTCTTCTGGAGTACGATTTGTGGGGTCATATAGTCTGTCCTCATATCCATTATGGGGACTCCTTATGATATTTTTTTATTTCCATGTGTGTCCTGATCTAACTTTGTGTTGCTCAGGTTGTGTTTCAGAATCTGTATACTGGTACTTTATTACAAGAATATAAACCAGTTAAATTTTCAAGGTCTGCAGAAAACTACAAAAAGTTATAAATATTATAAAATAATTACTTTTTAACATTGAACGTTGATTCGGAAGGGAAATAGCAGATTTTATTTTAATTCACAAAAACTGATGTTCAGTTTTTAATAAAAGTTTTATCAACGGAAGAAAAAACAATTTTTAACATTTTAGCCTAATAAGATCCTACCTTTAAAGTTCGTGATAGAATTAATTAATAAATAATTAAGAAAAAATATGCTAGGTGACTGACATGTTGCAACGCCGCTGAAAGGTTATGCTGCGCCCGAAAAAGTTTATCGAATACGGTATATGTGACATTAAAAAAACTGATGCCAGTCCAATACGTTTTCGGTTTCAAGATCCAATAAGTGATAGTAAATATCCGCAATTATTAGAAAAAATGTTTTTTCTAGTGTTTTTAAGTGAACAATTCGACGACAATAATCCGATGTATCAATATTTACGTTACTTGACAGGTTAGTTGACAGAAATTTAACATGATCCTTAAATTATTGTGCTACCTAACCTTGTTTTACAAATTTGTTTAAAACATTTCAGTGACTGTTTTGCCTTTTCCATAAAATATATTCTTGGTGATATGATGAGGGTGGTTTAAAAGATTTTGTTAGTAAATAAACATAACAATTTAAAACCTATTACTTCGTTTAAAGATGCTTGTGCCGTAGAGGTTTGCGTATGATTTAAATTGTTTTTACGCAGCGTTGCCAAATATAAATACCACGGTAGTCAAATCACCTTAAGCACCCATTTGACTCTTGTGGTACCGGTAGAACTTCCTTAAGGCAAATATTTTTTAAGATAAAAATATATATTTTTTAAATTCCCATTTAATCTGGGACAAATATAATCTTCTGACATTTATTATTTGATGAACGGTTAAAACGGAAACAAATCAGGTCTCAATAATACTTAGCTAGATGTTTTACAACACTAAGGACCACAGAATAAACTCCTGTAAAAATCACTTGATCTTATACAATGTATTTCTTATAGCATGGCCAATATCTTAATATTTAAAATGTCATATCATATTTTTTAAATAGTACATAAGGCTATTTTTAGATTTTAGGAATAAAAATAAGTTAAGTTTCTTTAGCTGATTCCTATATACCAAGAATTTAAGGTTATTTAAATATTTAAGGTTTTTTGAAAAAATGCAAGACAAGTATTTTTTGATAAAGGAAGAACTTTGGTATTTTAAATAAAATACCCAGTACATTTGTCCATATTCTTTAAGTTAAAAAAAAATATTAACTATGGATATTCCCAAAGAAATAACGCTTTTTTAACCATTAAAAAATTAAGAGTTGTGTGTTCCGGTGCCCTGGCCTCTGTGCACCGGCGCACGCAAAAAAAGTGGCTAGTTCTATTGACCAAACCAATTTTTTTATATGTTTTTAATGCCCTAATTTAAATCCGGAATCCGGTTTTGTTTTATCAGGCTTCAATTTTAAGTAAACTGCGAAAAACACCTCTTAAATATTCGATTTTCAGCGATTTTTATGGTTTTTCAAAGTATACGCCTGATGGAGCAAAAACGGACACCGGATTCAAATTAAGGACATCAAAAAACCTATAAAAAAGTTGGTCTGGTCAAAGTACTGATCTCTCTTTTATTTTTGGTGCAGGTGTAGTTTACTAAACCAAAAAATTCCGTTACTTTACATAAATATTGTACGCCCAAAATGAAATATTCAAAATGTTGTCCCAAGCAAACAAAATTCATAAATATCTACTCCCCGTGGTATATTAATGCGTTTACACAACTCAAGTAAATAATAAATAAAACATATCCCCTTTATACCTCTAAATGCCAAATTTTCGGGGTCATTAATTATGAAGGTATTATTTTTGGGATAATCTCATATAGTATTTGGGAAAGTACGTTTCAAACATTTGTTTACATAAATTTGTGGGCACAAAACGTATTAAAGGGTTGATAATACCCCAAAGAATATAACCAACTTTACAAAATGTCTTTGATCTATTAGGCCCAAGAGCTCGTGAGTGGGGAGACCTTCGTTATTTTGTAAAAGCTGAAAGTTTGTCACAATTTGTCAGATGTATACGAGCTGTGATCAAGGGGTTTTGCATATAAGCTATTGCTTATAAGCTTTCCCGGCTTTGTCCGTGGAAAATCTGGATAATCGAGCTCGAAACTCCCAGACTTTCCTAGCATATGAATAAGAACACTTCTAACAATCAACAACAGCGATGAACTTCTGAACATGCATAAATTGTGGCTGTCAAGCCAAAGGCTGCTACTGGTATCGCGCATAACCGTCACTTTCACTACTGACGTTTTTCCGCAAGGCATGCGCACCTCCTCGACCATACGAAGACACCATGTGTTTCAACACCAAAGCAGTAAAAACCTCAGAGCTTTAGGAATCTTCACTCACAGCGCTTAGCCCCAGAAGAAGAAGCCCCAATTTAGCGTGAATCTTTTCTCGATCCCCAAGGGTACAGCTACGCTCATACGACACCTTCAGCCGCCTACCCGGGAAGTCTATGTAGACTTCTACGTAAACGTGAACCGCACTACTACAATTAGTTTTTTACCTCCATTTTGGAGTTATTTTGTGACAAAAAGGATAAGCAAATTGTGAAATATCGTTTTTCATTTAAGCCTTTAATTTTTTAGGCATTTTAAATTGGTTTAACTTGTTGGACGTATTAAAAATACGTTACGGGGTTGGTTATGGGGTTGTTTTATTCATTTTTTTATTTTTTTGTAGAAAAAATTTGAAACTCACCTTATGTTTATCATAACTCACTTTATTCTAATTATCCTAAAACTTCTATTTATAGAACGAAAAAAGGTCTGATTATGTACTTTAAAAAGCATTTTATAAGTTTTTAAAAGATGCAACATTTTCACGGAATTTAACTTCAAATCTATCAAATTTTGCATTTGACGAAAAAGCTTACCATTAAGACGCCGAATATTGGTTAGTATTGGTCGTAGAAAAATTATAGCAAAACAGTTTTGTTTGTCTTTTTAAAAGCTACAATTTTGCTTTTTACAGGTTTTTTAATAAAATGCATAATTATCGAGTTATTTGCGAAGAGCCCATTAAAACGTTAAATTTTTGTCGAAACTTTTAATCGCGAATAACTTGAAAAATATTAGTTTTACAAAAAAAATATATAATGGAATTTTTGCCTTAAGTCACCTTTTCAATCGATTTTTTGTTTAAAATGTAATAAAAATTTCCATCCCCGAGATGAGGTGGCAACCACCCCCATGTTTTTGGCGCCCTTTGTTCGATAACGATTTGGATTTTTGGGCTATTGCCTATTCCATGTTAAAATTTTAATTCAATTCAATATAGGGTTGTAATTATAAAGTGCCGCTTCTTTAGCTAGTACAGAATCAATTGGTGAAGAAAGAGAAAAAAATAAAGGTTGACATTTCCAAAAAATTAAGTTTTGGGTTTTTCAAATATATCAAGAATACGGTGTTAATTTTTGGGCACCTTGTATATTTTTTTGACAATTTTCATGTGAGTGGTAAGATATGGATCTTATTTATCCAAAGTCAGAAAATAGTTAGCCTATCTTGTTTTGAATTTCAAGAAATTCTTATTTTTGTCTAGAGTTGCATACTGTCAAATATTTCGAAAAAACTGGAATTGCTCAAAATGGCTAGATCTAGAGTGTATGATGTTTTATACAAAGTTGTATTAAAATTTAGCGTAGATCTCGAAATTCAATAAAAAATAGGACATTCTATTTAAAATAACGAAGTTGATGTCTACTTCCGGTATAACCAGGAGTTGTCGAAGTTGAAAATATTTTGTTGAGCTCTTTCAGTTACCCCATTATATAAATTTTCGAGAAAATATTCCTAGGCGTTTCCTATATACTTGTCGACTCCAACTCGTCGTGACGGACCCTGTACATACATATCTAACTAGAGTAAATACTGACCTCAGAACTAAAAACTATAGGCTTTTTTCGAGCAGAAATGGCATAAATTACTATGGAATAAAATTATTTAACATACTACCACCTCGGAACATAAAAAATATGCCTTTCAGACCGTTCTTAAATTATGTAGAAAATATTTTAAAAGCAGAAGCTTTTTACAGTTTCAAAGAATTTTTATTATATAATTTTAATCAATAGAATAAATTTATAAAGCTACCTGTACATGTCTTATAAAGCCCATATATTTAACTAACCTTTGTAGATAGTTATCATTGAAAATTTTAACCCTGAAAATACCTAAATTATACCAAAATTCTTTATTTGTTTTTTAATTTTGTTTGTTTACAATTAAATTACCACCAAAGTTATATATATATATATATATATATATATATATCATATATATATATATATATATATATATATATATATATATATATATATATATGTATATAAACAGATTAAAATTATAATATTTATATATATATATATATATATATATATATATATATATATATATATATGATACTTATTTAATTATTTTAATTTAATATGGTAATAATTAAATTGATTGTCTTTTGGGTAATATTGTAATATTGACGAGTGTAAAATAATGGTGGCTACTAACACGAATAAAATTCATTGTTTCATTGTTGTTTGTTTCAAATGCTTTATTTCCGGTACTAGAAAAAAACAATTTTTGATATTTCATAAATAATTTTCTCTTTTAATTTTTGAGGTTATAAGTGTTTTAACCAACAATCTAAGTGAATAGCGCATTAGTTTATATATAGCAATAATTGTTTAGTTTATGTATTTGCATGCGACGTACATTTCCTCGATAATAATCATATTATTGTTTGATATTATTAATGAATCTGCTTAATTAACATTACTAATTGAGATGGTGTTGTCCCGTGAGAGATTTAATGATAACAATTGGTCATGGCTAATGATCTAATTACCGGTTTGACAAATCATGTATCATTTAAAATGTGTAACACGAAGGTGGAACAGGTAAAATTAAATGTAATTTTTACTAATATTGTCAAGAATAAAGAATATTGATTTAATGTAAATAAAAATTAATTTTGGCCAAAAAACATAGTAAAAGTTAATTAACTCATAAAATGTAACATATTAGAATTATCAAACTATTTTTTTATTATAGTTAAATATTTTAAATTTTAACCACACTTATCTATTTTGCAATTTGGCAATTTAAAAAATATTTTTTTTTAATTAAGATATATCAGCTAAATTGTGGCGTTCAATAAAATTTTGTGTTATCAACCAAAATCTTTATTTTAAATACTTTTTTAAATGTTTTTATACTTAAAAATAAAAAGAAGGTAGTTTACTCTTAAAGAAAAAATGTTAGTCATGATTGCCTTAGAAACCTAAATAAAAAAAAGGATGGTTAACAGTCAGCGTTCCTAGTCATTTTATGTAATGCTACAAAATGTAAGTTTTTGGTTTTTAGACTTAAACTGCAGAACCAACAAAACCGACTTTGTACATTTTTTTCATTAAAAAATTTTACAACCACTTAAACCTTTGGCACAAGTTGTAGACTTACTATTTTTCTTTTATATATTTATTTATTCATTTAACAAATGGTAGGATTTAGAAAAAAAACCCAGGAGGCAAAATATGAGAATAGGGTTGGCAAAAACCAAAAAAAAGCAAAACCGGTTAACCGGCTGTCAATAAGATCAGTTTACGTTAAAACCAGTTAATCGTAAACTTTAAAAACCGGATTTAAAACCGAAAAATCGAAAACGGTTTTTAAATCCGAAAAACCAAACCGGTTTTCAACACCGAGAGCGGTTTTAAAGCCGATAAACTTAAAACGGTTTTAAAAACCGCAATCAACCATAATTCAATTAGTTGATATCCAAACACCGCTTATTCAAAAAACCGGTTTTGGCAAAAATCAAGCTTCATCAACGGTTTTCAAATATCGATTAATCGGTTAATCGATATTTGAAAGAACCAGATTTTCGGTTTTAGCCCAAACCGCGATTAACCTAAAACCAATTATCCGAACAACCGGGTTTCAGGAACCGGTTAACCGGTAATTTAAAAACTGGTTTTCGGATAATGGTCTTTTGTGCCCCAAAAGCGTTCAAAAAGTATCCGATAGATAGTACAGTAAACAGTAAACATAGTAGCATATAATAGGTTAAGGTAAAACAAATTAGAGACAAGTTTCTTTTTAACTCTTTCCGCGGTCTTCGAGTAGTGCGGTTCACATTTACGTAGAAGTCTACATAGACTAGATGGTTAGGTGGCTTAAGAAGTCGTACGAGCGTTGATGTACCCTTGGGGATCGAGAAGAGATTCACGCTAAATTGGGGCTTCTTTCTTCTGGGGCTAAGCGCTGTGAGTGATGATTCCTAAAGCCTTTTTACGTTTTGGTGTTGAACACATGGTGTCTTCGTATGGTCAAGGAGGTGTGTATGCCTTGCAAGTGGTGAAAGTGACGGTTATGCGGGATACCAGTAGCAGCCCTTGGCTTAACAGCCGCAATTTATGTATGTTCAAAAGTTCATCGCTGTTCTTGATGATTAGAAGTGTTTCTTATTCATATGCTAGGAAAGTCTGGGAGTTTCGAGCACGATTATCCAGATTTTCCACGGACAAAGCCGGGAAAGCTTATAAGCAATAGCTTATATGACCGGAACGGATGAACTGGCGAGTTGACTTAGTATCACAGCCATAAAACAAAGAGATAGAAAGAGATAGATAGATAAGTTTTTTTATGTGCAGGAAAACTCTCTGGGTTAACTCTCAAGTCTACTACAATCGCACAATTCTAAATACATAAAAAAAATGGCAGCCAATATTTTCAGTTTACCCTATTATATGCTTCTATGTTTACTGTACTAATGTAAGAGGCACTTAACCTAAATTCCTCATAATGCTTTTGTATTTATTTTTATTAAAATCTACCATATTGGCAAATATGTAATACAAAATGTAATACGCATATAAACAATGAATAAGATAAATACAGTATTATCTAAATAACACACATTTATTGTTCAGGTATATTGCCCGATTCCATTATAACGATAATTTAGTACGACAGTTTTGACTGGTAACAAATATTAATTATTATTATAGTGCAAATTTGAGTTTATCTTTCGTGTGTGTTGTTGCTTTAAAATAAATCAACTGTAAAATATTTCCCTCCAGTAAGATCGGCGATATTTCATTTGAATAAAGCTGGAATTCACTGACCAGTTATTTTAATGTACTACAAGAGCTGGTTTTGGTTGGATAAACGAGGTAGCAGACATGTTTTTAAAGGAAAATCAAAAATGTTTGTTAAATATACAAATTCTTTAAAGTAAGTTATTTTTAAATCACCTTGTATAAGACATTTTGGCAGGTCTGGAAATGATTTTTACTTTACGGTAGTATTATGGCAGGGGAGCCCAAGAGGGGATTTCCGCAGCGGCAGATTAATATACCGGAGGATACCTTGCAATCCACGAAGGCTGGAAGCCCAAATACTAACGTACCGTGGGTGTCTTAAGCGAGGTAGAGAGAAGTTTGTTGACACGGGACTTAAAACTTGAAGATTTGGGGGGAAGGAAAGACCTCCGCTGGCAGTAGGTTCCACAGTCTAGAAACTCTAGGGATAAAAGAACGAACGAAATGGGAAGTTCGGGGCCTGTCCAATTGAACCGTATAGGGATGCATACGCGCGGCACCACGAGTTTCTCTGTTGGGAGCTGCAAGAGGAGGGACTATACTGGATAATTCGTCGGAGCAGAAGCCGTAAAAGTATCTATAGAAGAGCGATAGATCTCCCACAGCTCGACGATGGGCAAGAGAAGGAAGTCTTTGAGTAAGTAAAGGATCATTAATAAGACGAACAGCCCTTTCTTTGAATGGCATCAAGAATGCTGAGGTTGTAGGGATGCCATTCCCCAGACATGAGAACAATATTCCAGAGAGGGTCGAATTTGGGACACATACAAAGTGTATAAATTGGAAGGAGAAAATACTTTTGGCTCGGAAAAGAAATCCAAGCTTTTTGAAGCCGCGGTGGCTATAGATACAATGTGTTTATGCCAGTTAAGGTTATTCTCAAATGTGACGCCCACAAGGTTAAATGTGTACCTAGCTCTGCAGAAACCTGGCCACTCATAAGCAAAGGGTGAGTGTTTGATGATTTTTTTCGCGACAAGGAACATGATTGTGTTTTGGATGCATTAAATTGAACGAGATTTTGCGCCCCAATCCAATATCAAATTGAGATCCTGAGAAAGAGATATCTGCATCGCCCTGCGTTTGCTTTCCAAGTCGGGTTGAGAGATTGGTTTGGGAACCTGAAAAGTAGAGTGAAGAGTACTATCGTCAGCATAACTATGAATGGGATTGGTTGTGGAAGAAAGAAGATCGTTGATGTGAAGAAGAAACAAAGTTGGTGCTAGTACTGAACCCTGAGGCACTCCAGCATTAATTTCGTGAAAGCTTGAAGAGTGGCCATCAACAATGACTGATATACGTCGATTAGAAAGATAACTGGAGAGCCAAGAGCAAGAGTTTAGTTGGAAGACCGTAGGAGGGAAGTTTATTAAGTGAAGTGCGTCATGCCAGACTTGGTCGAAAGCTTGGGATATATCAAGAGCAACGAACTGGGACTCACCTAGAAACTTCCTCAAGAGACTTGTTCCAGTTGTGTGAAACGAAGGAAAGAAGATTTGCTGTAGATCTCTTGTGACGAAATCCGTATTGCCTGTCATGTAAAATTTTATGTTTTACTAAATACCTAAGAATTTGCGAGTTAATGGCAGTGATTTAGTTATGATAAATTGTTTTTACAATTTTAAGTTATTATTTTTTATATTATTGAACAATATTTTTTCAGGACATCCTAAAAAGTAGGACAAAACTCAATACAAAATTTTCATATATTTTCGCGAAGATAAATATTGTCTATTCAAAATAAAGACAATGATACTTTTGAAATTCAAAGTGACTAGATCGGGGGAGGCTTGATAAAATACAAACTGCGAAACAAAAGGATAACAACCTGCGTTGCCAGATTGGTATTTTTTACTTGTAGCGGTACACATTTATTTTAATGGTTGGTGAATAGCTAAACTTTTTATTTATAGAATAAAAGAAATAAATAGATAGGCAACATTTTAAATTGTATTTTGATATTTTAAACAATAAAAAGTTATTGAGGTGAGTCAACAGCTAATAACCCAAAATTTAGGTGAATTTTCTCGAAAACTACTGAACCAATTTGAAAAAACTAAATACTGTTAAAGGAGAAAATGTAAGCCCACCCTAGATGAGGTATACAAATTAGCCCCCTCTTTCTCACTTTTTTGGCGTTTGTGCTGGCAAAGGGACGGGATACCCCTAAACAAGTAAATTTTGACACCAAGAGGTGTTCCCCGAAAATTAAACATGATGTGCTTTACAATTTTCCCTAATAAATTCAAAAATTACGAAATTATAGGAAGGAGCTCGTTTTAATTGATACGTGTCCTTAGATATGCAAAAACGAAAATTAAACCCAGTAAATACATCCAAAAGAGCTGCTTCTGCTGATAAGAACCTTTTTTTTTAAAGTACAGAAACGTAAAACAAAAAGTAATTTCTATAGATATCACTGCTTTCATAAGATAAAAAAACTTGGTTAGTTCTGGCTTTTAAAACATTCCTAAAACGTTTTTGGGACTAAAATAATTTAAAAAAGACACCATCTGCCACTGATTTCCATGCTTAAGCAAGTCATAAAAGGATTATTTTTAAAAACAACGCCGACTACGGCAACATCTGTAGCTCCGTTACAGGAAAAACAATTTGGGAAAATCGCAACAACGAGGAAAATTGAATTTACCAAGACTAGAAGCTGATGGATACGCGCCCAGGGCTTTTCGGCGATTACACATACAGATTGATCTGACTTGTATGCCCGTCCGTATAAGTTTTTTTTAGTTTGGGATGTACGGATTCATTTTTTCGTTCGGTGGAAAATGCGCACAGCTGTGTAAAAGCGGCTTAAACGATAAAATTCTATTTTCTTTTTGTTGTTATTCGGATTATTTTTAAGAGGTTTTATTGAAACCGCAATAATGGAAACAAGCGGGCCAGGAGGAAAACATGTGTATTAATTATGCCGTCTTTAAAGCAGTTATCATATGCTTTCGCCTTGACAAAAACCTTAATTTTAGGGTTTAACTTTAGATTTTCAAATAAAACAATTTAAAGGTCAACAATTAAACAAATCTACAGGGTCAAGAATGTTTAGACATCAAAATAAACGATAAAAAATTTGATATTTGTTAAAAAAAAATACGTTGCCACAATATTTTATAATTAACATTCCTTTTGCTTAAAAACGATGCTAATACATTTTTTTTTTCTGAAACCTAGCTAATAATTTGTTTATGCCACTCGTTAGTCTCTTATTTCGCTTAAGTATGGAAATCAGTGGCAGATGGTGTCTTTTTAAATTATTTTAACCCCAAAAACATTTTAGGAATGTTTTTTAACCAATATTCTTTTTTGATACCTTTCTGTTTTAAATTATGAAAACAGATATCTATAGAAATTACTTTTTGTTTTACGTTTCTGTACTTTAAAAAAAAGGTTCTTATCGCGGCGGCTCTTCTGGGAATTCACAGGTTAAATTTTCATTTATTGTAAAATGTAAAATTTAAAAACACAATTTTTTTATGGAGATTTTTTATTTTTCCACACAGACTGTATCCTTAAATAAAAATTAGGTACATACCAGGCCTTCCAATTTAAATGAGCTACTTTCTATAATTTCGTAATTTTTAAATTTATTAGGAAAAATTGTAAAACACGTCAATTTTAAATATAAGGGGGACACCTCTTGTTGTCAAAATTTACTTGTTTAGGGTTATCCCGTCCCCTCACCAGCACAAATGACAAAAAGTGAGAAAGGGAGTCAACTGATCCTCAACTAAAAGGGTTTTAAATTTTCTTCGAATTAAAAACTATGGTGGCATCTACCATAGTATTTTTGTTTCTTCAGAACCAGACATTTTGTGATCGCTGTTATTTTTGGTGATATTTTCTTTTTGCATATTATACTTGGTTTAAAATTGTGGGTGGGAGTTGAATGGATTTTGTCACAGAAAATCTATAGCAGATTTTTTTTTTTTTTGATCTCATACAACAAAAATTGGTCCCATGAGTTTTCAAGTTAATAACACATCGTTGCTTTTGATATATCCCAAGCATTTGACCATGTCTGGTATAATGCGTTTCTTAACAAACTTTCTTCCTATAATCTTTTGTCTAAATTTTGCACTTGGCTCATTAGTTTTCTTTTAATTAGGCATACAACAATTATTCTAGATGGCCACTCTTTTAACTTTTACCAAGTTAAGGCAGCGATGTGTCCCAGGGCTTAATGCTGGCACCAACAATTTTTTTTACATTTATTTTTTTCGTATAAGTTTTTTTTAGTGCGGGATGTACGGATTCATTTTTTTTTATTCGGTGGAAAATTCGTGCAACTGTGTAAAAGGGTTTAAACGATAAAAGTCTATTTTCTTTTGTTGTTATTGGTTTATTTTTGGGGAGGATTATTGAAACTGCTATATTAGAGACAAAAAAAATCATCTGTATCAGTTATGTATTTTACAGAGCATTTATGTGCTTTTGTTTTGATAAAACGGATGGTCATATTTCGAAGTATTATGTTCTATTTGGACTAAAGATAATATTTTATTATTTTTTTATTATTTAGTTCCAGTTTTATATTTTACCATTACACCACAAATTGCACAGAAATAGTTAATTTTAAAAATATCAATTTATTTTCGAAATTAAACTAATAGTATAGAAGGTAGCAACGTTCTCGAAAAAGCATTTTAGGTCAGCTGATTTTTTGATATGTTGTTCTCCTTCCTCTTCCGGATAGACCCTGAACTGTCTGGCTGGCGGTAGTGGTTGAGTCTATTAGTTTACATCCTACCTGTACTGGTAATAATCCAAGATTTTGAAAACATTTCAAGCACTATTTTACATTATTTTATACATACTACAAAAACACCTAGATATTTAAATATATCTGTATGTGTGTTTTGGAATTTCTATCACAGTTATTTTCCTTCTATCTACTATATATTTCTATCTATTTCTTTCTATCACACCTGCTCGAGGCAAAGGAGATCAACATTAATTTAAATTACTTTATCTATATAAAATAAATATAGAAAAATAAAATAAATTCATTACCAAAGCTACGAAACCACCGTAGTGGTACAAGTATAATTAAAGCTTTTAACAGAGTATCACAAACATAAAGTATATCTAAAACAATTTTCTGTATATTCTATCATAGTTATTATAAACATATTCTACACATTTAATGTTATAAGTCTTATTTCTAAATATTTGTCGAATGCTGGCAGGGACTAGATTATACAGTTTGGGACCTAGGTACAATATTGATTTCAGGCTCAGTGTTTTAGTATTACAGGGCAATATTAAATTATCCTGCACTCATACCTCTTGTTGCATATTGATGATTAATGTATTCTTTATTATCTAACCTTCTCATGAACTTGCAAACTGTTACAATAAAAAGACATCTCACATTTAAATTTTTTTTAGAATATAATAGAGATGTATGATATGTTCTAGACTTTTTATATATGATCTTTAAAATATAATTCTGAGCAATGTTTAATGGTCTTAGAGTTGTTTCATATAACCCGCCCCATATCAGCATTCCATACCTAATAATAGATTCTACAAGGGATTTATAAATAGTTAAAGTCCAAATTCTGACTTAAGATTTCCCTCGGCATATAAAACTTATGAATCAGGACCCTTTCAAACCCTATTCCACTTTAAAATGTTGAACTATAATTCTTAAATATTTAGTTTCTGAAAACTTCATAAATCAAGTGTCAATATCTAATTTAAATTCTTGAAAAGGTAGCCTATTTTTTATTGTTGGAGGAACGCTATATAATTGGTTTTTTTAACATTTAATGAATGTTTTGAAGAATCCAACCAATTTTAATCTCAGATCCATTTCTGTCCTTGTTTAACCAACTCCCATGTATCCCCACTACATATCAAAACCGTGTCATCAGCGTAAGATAGAATAGAAAAACCTAATTTTCAATTTCTTATCTTTTGATAGGTTTACCAAACATTGTTTTTTATTGCCAGACACTTTTGTCATTGCTAATTATACAGTCGTTTCCCTTTTACCTTCTGAACCATCTGGTATATTTTGATGAAACTTGAAACAATAATATATGACCAAGATCTGCATTTTTGACATATCAGTGACAGCTCTAAAAGTCAAGATCACAGCTGGCCGTTAATCCAACCGCTACAACCAGCCAGACAGCCGAGGATCTACCCAAAGAGGAAGAAGAAACAACATTTTAAAAAATCAGCCAACTTAAAATTTTTGTTTTTCCGACGTTGCTAACTCCCGATACTGCAAAAAAAACAAAAAACTATTATACCTGGCTGTTTAATATACAGGGTGTTTTAAAACTATGGAATCAAACTTCAAAGGGTTATTCAGTGCAACAGTAGATAACATTAGAGTACAGGAACCCATGTCCGGAAAACTGTCACTACGACTCGACAGCACTCAGACGCGTAAAAATTTAGGGAGATAAACTGCCTAAATGAAAATATAATGGATTTAATTTTTTGCTTTTTGTACATGATATCATCACAACAATTATTTAAGATATCAATGTCAATGGTAAAATTTTTATTATTTTATTTATTTAATATTTTTTTTTTGTGATGATATCATGCAAAGAAGGTAAAAATTCAATGCAATAAATTCTATTTAGGTAATTCATCGTCTTTCTAAATTTTAAGGCGTTTTAGAGCCGTAGTGACGTAGTGACACTTTTCCGGATATGGGTCCCTTATACTCAAATGTTTTCTACTGATGCCCTTAATAACCCCTAGGAGTTTAATTTCATAGTTCTGAAACACCCTGTAGATTTTGTTGTTCGATGGAACAAACAATCTTTTTTATTTAAAAACTTGTTTAATTTGAAAATAGTTTACGAGATATTTCATTTTTTTGAAATAATTATTTTAAAAAAAAAATATTTAGCTTTTTTCTAAAATATAGACAATATACAGTCCATAATATCAGAATTTTTTTACTACTAATTTTACAAAAATATAGTTATTCTTTATAAGATGTACTGCATACTTACCCAAGCAGCAAGCTGACGTCATTATGACGTCATTTTTAAGTCATTTTTGGTCATAGGACGTCATCAGACCAAAATTATGACGTCATTTTAATGACGTGTTTTTGACGTCGTTGAAGTGACGTCTTTTCGACGTCATTTTTTCGTCATATCAGCTCATAAAAATCTAATGACGTCATGTTTAGAAAACCCGCCAGAAAAATTTTGTGACATTGTATGATTCGTGTTGAAATCCAACCGAAATATCATATGACAGAAAAATAAGACTAATAATTTTACAAAATTGAAATAGGAAAAAACTCTACCGATAGATGGCGCAATGGACAATAAACTACCACGCTTATTCAACATCTTCGCTTTTTATTGCCTAAACCGTACCGATGAGGCCAAAATATTTCGAGACTGGTCTGCGGTTGGTGATCTCAATTAGCTTTGAAGGAAATATCTTCGGCTTGTGTAAAAATCTGCATCTCCAGGTTGGACAGTGTCCCCAGAGATGCAATCTTGCAGTGCAAGTACAGAAATTGCAAGCAGTAAGGAGTTTTTACCTATTTCAATTTTTAAATAAAATGTCGTATCATTTTAGCTTTTAAAAGGAAGAGTATATGCGTCAATTTTTCGTCATCTTAAAGACGTCATTAACGGGACGTCTTTTGTCTGTGACTTAGGGAGGTTAATTTAACGTCATTTTGTCGTCATCTTATGACGTCTTTGCTGACTAAATGTGACCGAAACTGACCAAAAAGAGACGTCCATAAGACGACAGCTTGCTGCTTGGGTAAAAACATAAAATGCAAAATAACAAACAAAGAGAGCTATAAAAAATAGTTTAGTGACATCTTTCGTTCCATCAAAAAAAAGCGAAAACCTTTTGGTTTTCATTGCTACTTGTTCGGTCTCTATCTGTAACAATAACTAGGAAACCTGCAATTGCAATGAAAGCTGGACATACTGCATATTATACATGTCAAAAGCTTCATTACAAAATTTTTGATATTATTTTTATTTCTTAAATATGATTTTACTTAGCAAATAAGACCAATTATTATTATGTATTCCAACATTAGATAACCGTTTCCACACGAAACACCAACAATAACACACATACGTAGATTTAACGCGTTTTATCTTATTAAACAATCTCTAAATGCTCTATAACGTGCCCATTACCACGTTATATTGTATCTCCGGTATTTCCATTTTGTTCTCTCAGAGCCTGTATATTTCGCATAGACTTCAAAAGGACCAAGGTTCATTTATAATAAATAATAGAGATAGAACAAATAGTTTGTTCTGCCTAAAATACCACTAAAATTTGTATAGGCCTTACTCTTTGGCTTTGTGGGGTAGGTACACATTGAAATACTACAAATAATGAGTTATATAATACATATTCACTAGTTAATGGTAAACAGAGAAACCAAAAATTTTCTATGCCAGCATATTGAGTTTTAACTAATAGTCTAAGAGCCAGTAGATAGCAGACCGTCAGTATTTTACCAAAGCTCATATTTTGTTCAATGACTCTCCCATACCTACCTTACATGAGATGGAGCTCCACTAAGCCAAGCGAGAGTAGCTATGACATCACTCAGGTAAGAGAGGTACCTACCTAAATTTGACCAAGTTCGGCAGTATTTTACCAAAGCTGCTGTTCGAACACATTGAAAGTATATTTAATGAGAACAAAAAAATATTGGCAGACGATTTAGCTGGTTTGTAATTTCGTGGCAGCCTTTTTAAAATTTACAAAAAAATCCAAAAATCTGCCACGAAATTACAACCAGTTAAATCGTTTGACAATATTTTTGTGGTCGCATTAACTATACTCTTCAATGTGTCCAAACGGCAGCTTTGGTAAAATACTGCCGAACTTGGTCAAGCTTTCACGAAATTAATGCTGGATTGCCTCAGGGTTCAGTACCAGCACCAACTTTGTTTCTTCTTCACATCAACGACCTTCTTTTTCCACAACCAATCCCATTCATAGTTATGCTGACGATAGTACCCTTCACTCCACTTTTCAGGTTCCCAAACCAATCTCTCAACCCGACTTGGAAAGCAAACGCAGGGCGATGCAGATATCTCTTTCACAGGATCTCAATTTGATATTGGATTGGGGCGCCAAAAATCTCATTCAATTTAATGCATCCAAAACACAATCAATCCTTGTCGCGAAAAAAATCATCAAACACTCATCCTTTGCTTATGAGTGGCCAGGTTTTGCAGAACGAGGACACATTTAACCTTGTGGGCATCACATTTGAAAATAACCTTAACTGGCATAAACACATTGTATCTATAGCCACCGCGGCTTCAAAAAAGCTTGGATTTCTTTTCCGAGCCAAAAGTATTTTTCTCCTTCCAATTTATACACTTTGTATGTGTCCCAAATTCGACCCTCTCTGGAATATTGTTCTCATGTCTGGGGAATGGCGTCCCCTACAACCCTCAGCATTCTTGATGCCATTCAAAGAAGGGCTGTTCGTCTTATTAATGATCCTATACTTACTCAAAAACTTCCTTCTCTTGCTCATCGTCGAGCTGTGGGAGATCTATCGCTCTTCTACAGATACTTTAGCGGCTTCTGCTCCGACGAATTGTCCAGTATAGTCCCTCCTCTTGCAGTTCCCAACAGAGAAACTCGTGGTGCCGCGCTTATGCATCCCCATACAGTTCAATTGGACAGGCCCCGAACTTCCCATTTCGTTCGTTCTTTTATCCCTAGAGTTTATAGACTATGGAACCTGCTGCCAGCGGAAGTCTTTCCATCCCCCCAAATCTTTTGCTTTTTAGTCCCGTGTTAACAAACTTCCTCTTACTCTGCTTAAGACACCCACGGTACGTTAGTATTTAGGCTTTCAGCCTTCGTGGATTGTCCAAAGATCAAAAAAAAAAAAATGTAGGCACCTGTCTTACCTAAGTGACATCATAGCTACTTTCGCTCGGCCAGCCTTTACAAAATGACGAAAGTAAAGTTTCAATTCATTAATCTTTGGTAAATGGTACCTGCCAAAGCCTCTATGAGTCAAACTTCGTAGTCTACCATTGCTTCTACTTATGTTGGGAGCATGGACTGACAAACTTTCAGCCGCTCTTTTGAAATAGCTCATTACTAAGTACCACATAAATAACAATTTCTATGTTCTTTCTAAACTGCGTTCCATATACTATAAACGTTGATTTAGTAATTTATTACCGTTTATCCTGCCTGCAATAATAGTAAAATTTCATGTTTTTAGCTGTCACAATCACATTTTCGTGACAAAATAAAGCTATAACTCTATTCGAAAGGGCCCGATAATCGGTTGAGAGCCAGATAATTATCCATGATGCTAATTTACATGTTGTGGTCGACAGCTAATGGTGAATTTACCGGGTTTTAAACAATTCAAACAGAACGGCACTATTATTTTCCTTCATGTGGACAGAGCCATGTTGTGCTCATAGTAATGATCTAATTAACCTAACAGACCTAATCACTGTTTTAAATGGAGATGGTTTACCGGCCGTCGTTATCTTTTGTGTCTACTGTTACTAATTGGTTTAAATATAACAAGCTTTGTTTTAAGTTAAACATATTGGTGGTTAATGCACTGTTATACCGCCGTCGAATCAAGAAAGCCCTGTTACGTAAAACCTTGTATAAAAACACGGATAGCCGATTTATACCTTTTATTAATATTAAAACGTAACTATGGTTACAACAACGACAAACCTTTAGTTCTTAATGTCTCTATGTGAACAGCACAAAGATCGAAATGATACTGACTTTCGAAGGTTTTCCATCGCCCTTTTATAGTAACATAGATACGTCCAGAATACTGCAGAATTGTCTGGTGAATTCCTCTAGAACTTTAACGTTTCCTGAAACCTTGTGTCACAAGAACTTGAAAAAACTGAAGTAATTTAGTCAAATAAATTATTAAACTAAATTAAACAATATAAAAAAATGTTCCTAAAATTTTATAAACTAAACACATATTTTTAAGGCTGATAACATTGCCCCTCCCTAGTTTTAATTGTCATCAAGTACTATCCTTACGGTCTTATTAGCGGCTGATACTTGCCTCTTTGCCTGCGAAATCTTTTGAGTTCGGTACACCAGATTAAGCTGTATTACCACTTTATATGGCCCCATTTAAATCTTCCGCAGTTCCGGTAAACGCCCCTTGGTTCTTTTTACATAAATTGTATAACTATACTTTTTTACCGACTATAAATCCCTGTTGGTTAGCGTTCAAGTCATACCGGCACTTCATACAATCTCTTTCTTTTTGTAACCTGTTATAAACCTCTTCGTGGATTTTTTGCCCCTCTTTGCTACGTTGACTTTCATAGTTTTTTGCTAGTTCTTACTATCTGAAAATAATTCTGCTATGTTTATAGCAATTCGTTCAAAAGGTGCTCCTACATTGTTTTGATTTATCTTGCCATGGCTTCGTGTTTTTAGTTCCTTGCTCGAAGCGCAGTCCTTACACATTCTACAACAGTCTTTTCAAGAGTCTCTATAACTACGAAATGGCGATTTTCTTCACCATTATGCAAGACTTACAGTCCTGGGAGTCAAAGTATTAAGTTAACACCACTCCTTACCTTCGTGTTTTAATTAAAGGTCTTAGTGATAGGGCAAAAATTTATTCATAGTTATTAATTTAGATAAATTAGCAGCCCTTATGCGGGAAATAAAAATACATAGCAACTGGATTAAAAACTTATAGCAACTCCTTAAAGCAGAGAAAGAGATTTATATATATTTTAAATTTAAAAGTAATTTAAACACATGATACTGTGCTATTTATTTAATATTTTTTTGTTACAGGTTATGGAAGTATAGCTCCAAAAACATCTTTAGGAAAAGCAGTAACAATGGGTTATGCTATGTTAGGTAGGTCTATCATAATTTAATATATTGTGTTATCACACCAAATAAAAAATTGGCATATTATATTTCAATATATTATGTAAAATTCATAAAATTATTTTAATATTTGTAAAGTCTTGTTAATGTTAGGTTTTTAAAATGTCTTTAAATTTAAAATAAAATGATATTTCCTTTTTACTTAAATATATTTACTAAAATTGATTTTAAGACATTTTAGGACCTTTGAAACTAATAGACGTATTTTATATTTTAAATTTAAAAGCCCTGCATACTTCCTAATAAACCTTCTTTTTAATATAAAAAAAAATGTTTAAAAAATTAAATAATAATCTTTTTTTTTTCAATTTTAATAGCAAAAATTTGGGTAAAATTTTTATGTGTTATAAACTGTGTTTTTCTTTTTATTTAGGTATTCCTCTAACATTACTCTACCTCTCAAGCGTAGGCTCAATATTAAGTAGAGTAGCTAGAGGCGTTTTCTCCCGTGCGCTGTGTTGTTGTCTTTGCTCAAACTGTGGTTACTGCTGCTATGACGAAAAAGAATGGCCGAAAAAGAAAGAAGGATGAAGAGAAAGAGACAACAGGTAAGAAATTAACATAGAACTGAAGCTCTCACTTTAACTAAGGAATCTTGGTTCTTAAGTTTACACTTTAGTCTGCGAGATTAAGACACAATTTTTTAAAGGTAGTAGAAAAAAATACGTCTTACTTTTGTTGACTTTATTTTTTCAGATGGAGTTGCAGCAACAACTAGGCCTTCAAGAACCCTTCTATGTACGCTCAAACTCCAGCTACAGTAACAACGTCCACTCGCCGTGCAGAGACAGTACCGGCAAAGAGATTGATAGCTTGAGTGGAACTGATAACGAATCAAAGAGTTCCATACACGGCTGGACTATTCTCGCACCTATTCTGCTGTGTTTAGTTATGATGTTTATCTATATCTGTATAGGAACGTTCGTACTGTACAAGTTGGAAAACTGGTAGGTACATGTAAAGTAAATATATGTCGTCAGACTGGTTGAACGATCAGTCTGAGAGTCTATACAGTGGACCTACGGTAATTCGACAATCGTTGTGCAGGACAATGTCGGACTATTAAATTTCGTAGATTTTATATGCCCTCTATAGCCCAGACATTGTTTTAATAAGAAAATCTTATAATTCGACAAATTTGAACTGAAACAATACGCATCGAGCACAATAGTGATGGCTACGTGCAAGTTACAACCTGTTTAATTATGCATCAGAAAAGATAAATATTTTTAGGTATAATTAACTGTAAGGCGTTTCGGATTATAGGCGGCCGGATTAGAGATAGTTTGGATTACCGCGGCTCCAATGTACCTTTATCGATTTTTTATGTGTTAATTTATGTTTTTAGGACTCTCCTAGATGGATTCTACTTTTGCTTTATGAGCCTAACAACCATCGGTTTTGGCAACATGGTACCTGGATCCGATGCGTCAGATGCCGAGTCTAGTACCACCTTGTGGTTCTGCTCTATTTATATTATGTCCGGAATGGCATTGACTGCAATGTCTTTCAACGTTGTTCATGATGAGATTGTACATAGGTAAATCATTTTAAGTTCTTAAAGAAATATTTTTGTTTTATAGCAAGCCCTATTGACCCATATGAACTGATCGGTCGCCTAAAAAAATTAAAAAAAAAACAAGAAAACAAAAAATTCCAATTAAAAATTTAACGTTTCGGTGCCAAGTCTGCACCGTTGTCAAGATAAAATTAAATAAAAATAAAAATATAAAAGTTAACTAATATTTAAGTTTAAAATTTATTAAAGCTAATATATAAACTTTAGGAAAATTTTATAATATACTGACATTTTCGTCTTGAGTATACAACCAATTACCATCGAATCCGCTTAACCAATATAAAACATGTCTTTAAATATTGACCCTCTTTGTTTAAAAACCATGTTTAATTAAGAAGTGTAAATGGAACATACCCACATTTTATCAAAAATTGTTTTATGCCAATTTTAAAAACTCTTATCATTTGTATCAGGTTTAAAAATAACAATATCAAACGTTTTTTTTTCTGTTTTCTTAAAATATTTATAAGTGGAAATGTCGCTTTTTAATAAACCTTCTTCAATTGTTGGGTCATTTCTTCCCGTGGTAATATTAAAAAAAAAAGTATGTTCTGTCCAACGATAAGAAAAAAAATTTAACTATTAATTTTTTTAGGTTAAAACACCAAGAAAAAACCATACCCAAAATGAACTCGACCAGTTTCTCTGACGATCTGAACATCAACGACCCCTATAATATGACGTCATGACAATTTAATCAACAGAAAAACACTAGTTTCTATCATAGAAATCTTACTGAAGAGACTTTACTTAGCACTGGAACACCCACTTCTCTCATAGGTAAATTATTTTATATAATACACTGCCGGTCAAAAATTTAGGCGTCATGGGTTTTCGAGTTACAATCCTCTTTAGAATCCAAACGCTGTAAGAATAACACCGCGATCTTATAATCTTAATGGCTACCAAGCTCCACCCACCCTTAGCTGATGGAAAAATTTGCATGACAACGGTACGGTGTTGCCGATTTAGTACATAGACGTAGTAAAAGCAGATAATTTCGCTTATAAGATCGCGACAATTTAAAGATGTTTTGGTAAGAGTGTGTGTTTTTGTATATTATATTTAAAACAGTGAACATGTCTTCCAAAAAATCGGTGTTTAATGCACCAAAACTATTTTTATTTTTATTACTATAATAATTAATTACGTCACTTTGATGGAAGATAGTTGAAGTGGGTGGGGAATGAATAGCGAACTGATATCAGACGGTGACGTAGCGGTGTTCTTCTTAGAGCGTTCGACCCTACCTACATTGAAAATGTTTTTGTCATAATTTTTAAGTTTTGATAGCTACTCTATAGATCAATGCAAGGCTTTAAAAAGGTGCTCTTTATTGTACTCGAAAACTCTTTAGACGTTGCCTGATAGCTGGTGGTAGTTAAATGGGAAAATAGATTTAAAATTTGTATTTTTTTACAGAATTAGGTCATGAGCTGGTCCCAGTCACCGTAGGTACTAAAATGCCAGAGGTCCTGGAAGGCAGCGTAGTTTTAACGGGAGTCTACACGTTACCTGAAGAACCCGAAAATGAGGAGAATTCTGAAGGAAATACTGAGATGTAAAAAAGCATAGGCACTATTAGTTACTATTTTAAATTTTGAAAAAATACGAAATAGGGCAAAGTATTGGCATTCAAAAAGTAAGCAAATAATAAAAGTACATCATGTGTTGGTGAGCTTTAATAAGATAAGCTTTCAGGAAACCGGACACGCAACGAATACATTTAAGAAGGCTTAATGCAAAACCGGACATTTTTTGGTAAATGTTTACATATATTTAAAACTATCAAAGAGAAAAAATGTGTATATGTAAATAGGATCGCCCTTCCCATACTACTCTTAATATTTAATTTAATTTTAATAGATACCCTTTGTATAATTGACAGTTTTTTCCGTTCTTCTTAGTTTTGCGTGATTATTACATTTTAATTGTTTTGAAATATGGCCGTTTCTGTAGATTTCCATTTCATCCAGTTTTAATGAAATGGCGAGGGCTTCTATTGTCGATTTACAGCGTGTCTTCGGAAGTTCTTGTCAAATGGAAAACTTTTAAATTAATAATTTTAGAAAAAAAGTGCCTTTTTAGGAAAAGTCATGCTTAATAAGAAAATACATTTCCACAAAAATAACTGTATTGTGGATGTACAAGGTGGCTTTAAAAAGACTTGTTTCTAAAATACAGTGTATTTCCTATCTACGGTACAAAACTTTAAAGAGTGATTTCTTAAGTCATTTTATTAAGAAGAGTTTCTATAAACATAGGTGCAGAAGTTGCTTCCTTTTGAGATACAGGGCGTTAAAGTTTTTTTTAAGTATAAATACTTAAACCAATTTGGTTGAAATTTTGTACTTTTGTTTGATGTAATAAAGGACTTGTATAGCTTAAACTAGATTGACCTTATTGGGTCCAGTGGCGTCTCAGTGATCACCATAGCCAATATTATTGAGAAAAAATGTGCGCCCCTGGCTTTAATGTAGTTTTTATATTTATTTTTATGAAACAACTTTAAATGCAATTTTTAGTGTCATTTATTTTTTCGTATTTGGCTTCATATTTAGGATAGGTATAAAATACCGACTTTAAAAAAAAATTAACGCCCTGTATCTCCAAACCAAAACGAAGCAACTCAGACATATGTTTATAAAAATGTTTTTCATAAAATGACATAAAGAACACCTTTCAAAGTTTCGTACCATAGTAAGGAAATACCTTCTATTTTAATTTGGAAACAAGTCTTTTTAGGCCACCCTGTACATCCAACATGCAAATATTTTTGTGAAAATGTATTTTCTTATCTAGCAGGACTTTTTATAAACAGACACCTTTTTCGTAAAGTTAATAATTAAATAGCTTCCCATTTGGTAAAAACTTCCGAAAACACGCTGTTCTTTAACACTATATGTGTTGACACACTTTTTGTACGTTCTTTATGTAACTACCACTACCAGTGGCATAGCTAGGCGTTGGCAAAATGGGCGGTTGCCCACGGCCTTGCACTTGAAGAGGCCTCGCGAGACCTCTTTAAATGCGATGCAACCAAACTTAAAATTCTCTTTATTAAATTTTTAAATAGAAGCCTGACACACTTATCATAAAGTGTCCACTTACTGCGCCTAAGACGTGATACGTGATCCAAGTAAGCTTGATAGTGTCGTACTATCATTACTTGATAGATCTTTAAAATGACTGATAATGGGCGTCGCTGATGCGACTTTGCTCACGTCTATAATATTCCCTGCTACGCCACTGACGACCACAATTTAATTCAGCAGGTTATTTTTCTACAAATGTAAACGTCCTTATACACTTTTGAAAATAATAAAACTAATTTTGGTGCTAAATTTTCCAAAATAATAATCTTTACACCACAGCTGTAAATATTCGAATGAGTTTCCTGCTTAAAATTTTACACTTGTTAATAAATATGTGCTAAGTACAAATGCAAATATTTTGCCATATTTCTTATACTAAGTTAAAAAAAACTGTCTTTTAAAAAGATAGTATCTTTGATTTTTATACAGGGTGGATATAAAAAATCGACTATTATTTATTTAGTATACATATGATAGCTAGGTCTAAAATTTTAACTGTAAGAACCACGATTTGTCTTTTATTTAGGAACATTTTTAGAAAATATATTTTTGTTTTAAAGAACTTATGGCTTTTGTTATTCTTATTTTTAAACATATCAATTATTAGAAACCAAGTGAGATGTGTATTAAGACAGTTTTATTCTGATAACCTATTTTTAATATCTCTAGCACGAGATCTAATTTTTTCATATGCCTCTAATATACGAAGCAGACAATGCTTTATTATGCAAAAAATACGTCAAATGACACTCAAGGAAGCATGTCTTAAAGCAATAACCCTCTAGAGGCAGCATTGCCACTTGAGCTTGCGCGTGAGAAAAAGATAATATGTCTAGTATCATCCTCTCTTATAGAAAGTAAATAGAAATAAATCTCTACTATCGTAATAACATATAAAAGAGATATTTTCTTTTCGACAGTTAGGAGAAAAAAGCAGTTTTTCTCCTAACTGTCGAAAAGGGAAAATCTCTTTTCCACCCATTCTCTCTTGTTCCACGTTTTGATTGGTCGTAAGGAATGCTTTAAATGCTGCAAATAGACTGTCTTCTAACACAACTGTAACAAAATTGTAATAAAATTTATTTCTGTAAATAATATTGTCTTTTTTTAAACAAGGATCAATGACTTACGCAAGGAAAAAAAACTTGTTGAAATTCTAAACTATACTTATAAATAAATATGATGACAAGGAATACTGTAAACATTGTAAATATAGTTATAATAGTCCAAATAATAGAAACATTTTGTTTTTTGCTAATAAAATAATAAATCGGCTCATTTTAAGCAACCAAAGAATTAATTTGATTTATATAAATTTAAGTCCATTAAAAATAATGATAAATTATAAGAATACCTGAAATAGCAAAAGAAATAGCAAAAATTCTGTAAAAATCAGCTTTGTAATAAAAAAATCATTGTTTGTAATATCTTTGGTAGATATCCATAGGCGCCGGCTTTATAATATTCGCATGGGTGCTGCTTATCCAAAAGCGGCATTAAATTGTGTTCCACGAAACCCCAGTAGTTCCACAACATGGCTTTCATGGTTCCATGAAATTACTTATTACAAACTGGTTGAGCAAAAAGTACTGCAGCTCTTAAATATCTTTAAAACCCCCAAAGCTACATTTACCAAATTTAGTATGTAAGGTATTTTGGGAATGTGGAATAAAATACTTATATTGCCACTGCTGTCAGATTTCTCAGTTTTGTGCTATTTCGTTGATTTTTAATAAGAGTGCATCGTTTATTTTACTTTCATTAAATTGGGCAGGCAAAAATTAGGTTTCTACTGTGTTTACAAATTTGGTAGCAGGTTCTTAGGCATGCCTAATTGAACAGTGGTATTAGCACTAGCAACTGCTTAAAATTAAATTATGAAAAAATTGGAATTTTACTAAAACTGGCACGCCCATTTTATTGTATTCAAAATAAATAGGGAATTTAACTACGAATATCAAAAGTATTGCAGTGTAGTAAAAAACAGGGAAATCTTGGCAACAATGCCGGTATAACTGTTTAATTGTACTTGCTTTTAAAGATACACGTGTAAGACAAAAACTGGAAAAATCAAGTAATGGTGCTGACATTACTGTTTAAAGAAACCGAATATTGTAAATGCGGCTTAAGTAATAAAAGAGACATTTATCATTAACTAGTATAAAGCAAAGTCGCTTCACATCTATACCTATGTCTGTATGTATGCTTAGATCTTTAAAAACTAGTCAACGGATTTTAATGCAGTTTTTTTAATAGATAGAGTGATTCAAGAGGAAGGTTTATATACAGGGTGTCCTGTACTGCCACTGGACATAGGGTTTTATGTAGGATATTCGACATGAAAAAATAAAGCGTTTGAGCTCGCAAATGTTATTGGTTTTCATTCTACAGGGTGTTAAAACTCATTTTTTAATAAACATTTAGTAAAATTTCTCGGAATCCACTGACAGATTGAAGTGAAATTTGATGTACTCTTATTATTTAAATGACGAACACGAATATAATATCTATTTTGCCGTTACCACTAGATGGCGCCACATACAATAACATTGATTAAACAAAAATGGCCTTGATCTCCCTGTATGCACATTTGCATACAGGGAGTTGTTTTACGATGAATTTAACCTTTAAAGTAAAGCCAAGTGGGCAAAAGTTAGTTAATTATTATTATAGACACGTCAACGTTTTGATTCTAGTTATTAATATTTTTTTTATTTTTTGTTATTTTAGAGTCGCAGTACTTTTTACATCTTATCATTAATTTTTGGAAAAGTGGCACTTCCACCTACAAAACCTTAACATATGACTAATAATAATATAAACGGGGATTTACTCATAAATTTGTAGAACCCATGAAGCCGGCGACTATGCACACATATTTTGCACTTTTAGATTTTTATTTATGTAAAATAATTACATTCTTGAAGCTTTTTGAAAACTTTTTATTTTTATCAACAATAAATGCGAGATTTTACAGAATATTGACTTTTGTATTTAAGGTATTTAGTGTTTCATTTTTATTATTTTTCTTTAAATTCTTTAAAAACAAATACAAGATATAACAAAGACCCTGTTTAGTCTTTTAATTCATCTGTACATTTTATTATTTGTGGTATTAAAATAATGGACCTTTTTACAGTTTGAAAGTTTTCTTGTGCGACTTCTTTCTTACATAAAATTTTATTTTTAAGTTTTACAGTTTAAAATTTATTGCTACAACTTGTTTTTACAAAAGCGTTCACCAACTAACATAAATTTAAAGAAAACTAAACTAATTTAGTTAGTGGCGTGTAGTTCATAAGGGCTAAGGAAGCAGTGCTTCCCCTAAAACAAAAATACAACACATCATCCCCTAAAACGTAATTTTGAAGATATAAAAAGTCACGAATTTGCGAAAAGTGATCAATGAATCAAATTACATTAAAAAAAGTAAGTTAAAGTACGCCCCTGATTTTAATTATGTTGTTAATTTCTAAAACACTAAATAAAGGCACAAATTAATTTGTCAATTGTTATTTGTAAAATATTCTGTAACCAACACTCGTTGCTCTCTTGGGTTATGTTAAATGTATAGTGACAATTTTTATTTTCAAGTTTATATCATACAAATATACAGAGTGTCTGGAAAATGCGTTAGAAAATTTTAAGGGTCATTCTGCAATGAAAAACAATGTTAGTAAGTCCTTTGACAAAATGTCGAAATCTCCTTGGTTACCAAGTTACAGGGGTTAAAAGTTCAATTTTTATTTTTGTTTTTTCGCCATATTGCATTTATTTTTTAAACCAATCTAGTTGACATTTGTCACACAAATCAAGCTTTGCAGATTCTAAAATTTGAAGTTAAAAGTACCTTTTTTAATACCGCCAGAGGGCACTTTACCTGAAACTTAAAATTTATTTACATCATAACTTTTTATTTTGATAGATATCGCAAAGCTGATGACGCCATTTTATAGACAATCAAGAACCTAAAAATAAGGTACTCCTTATTAAAGTCGATAAACCCAACCGTTTAGGCACCAATCGACATTAAAGTTTTCACCAATTCAATCAAATTACCTACATACATACAGGGTGTCCAGTAACTCAACCGACAAACTTCACGGGGCGATTCTACAACGGAAAATAAGAAAAAAACTTCATATAAACATATGTCCTAAACGTCTTAGTTTTTTAACTACGGCTTGTTAAAAATTAAAAAGAAAAGTTTTTATTTGAATTTTTAACAACTTGTAGTTCAAAACTAAGACATTTAGGACATATGTTTATATAAATTTTTTTCCTTAGTTTTAATTGTACAATTGTCCAATAAAGCTTGTCGGTTGAGTTACTGGACACCCTGTATGTATGTAGGTAATTTGATTAAAATTGGTGAAAACTTTGATGTCGATTGGTGCCTAAACGATTGGGTTTATCGACTTTAATAAGAAGTACCTTATTTTTTAAGTTCTTGATTGTCTATAAAATGGCGCTCCCAGCTTTGCGATATCTGTCAACATAAAAAGTTATAATGTAAATAAATTTTAAGTTTCAGGTAAAGTGCTCTCTGGCGGTATTAAAAAAAGTACTTTTTCTTTAAATTAAAGAATCTGCAGCAATTTGTGTACCAAATGTCAACTGGATTGGTTAAAAAATAAATGCAATATGGCGAAAAAACAAAAATAAAAATTGAACTTTCAACGCCTGTAACTTGGTAACCAAGGAGATTTCGACATTTTGTCAAAGGACTTACTAACATTATTTTTCATTGCAGCATGACCCCTTAAAATTTCCTAACGCATTTTCTGAACACCCTGTATAGAGCCTCTTCTTTTGCATGAAGGAAAAAAATTGCATCAGAAAAAAATTAGGCAAGGAAACTTTCAAACTGTAAAAACAAATTAAGGTAATTCTATACAGGTTTTGTTCTAATTTATGTAAAAATTTATTATTTTCTTAATAATTTTCTTGATAAAATGTAAGATATGGACCCAACCTAAACGTAATCATAAACTTTGTCAATAAGAAAAATGTTTAAAAATATTGTTCGCAGGGAACGAAAACCAAGATATCGTTGGTAAATGTTAAACATTTGTATAAAAATAATAAAGTACATTTTAAAGAAGAAAATGGTTTTTTTAATACCCTATAAGTATCTAACCAACATACTACAGCACCAAAAATTCATTTTAAAAAGTATCTTTTATTTAATAAAACTCATTATATCTAGCAAATTTACACTGCAATGATTGTATTTTTGTACAATTTTGAGTCGTTTCTCCTATTTCTTCGGCCTGCCAATAGTCCAGGAGATAGTCCCCTGGGGGATTTTTTTGTTGAAGAAGGCCTAAAAAATATTAATTTACTTTTAGGATTCTTATACATCTTTACGTTATCCCAGCAAACTATTTATAACAAAAAAAAATAAAATGGTATATTGTCAAAGAGAATAGACAAGGATAGAGGATCAATCGCCGTTTCGAAAAGTGGCACAATTTGAAGAAACGGTCTGCGGGATGGCAGGGCATGCGCATACGCACTTCCAATGTCAAAATCGGCGGTATATTCAAAAACATTGATTTATTGAGTAAATATACATAAAACATTAATAAAAAGTGTAAAATGTGGTTTATACTGATATTTATTAATATTTTAATGACTAAATATTGGTAATTTAGTGCTAATGGTGTATTAAAATCTATTTGGTAGAAGACTATTTTTTCTTAGATTGGAATAGGTTAATGTGGAAAAATGTATAGGTATAAATTTTAGGGAAATGAGAGCTGAAAATAAAAATCTAAATAGAATTATTTCTTGAAAACTAAACTTTTATTGCGAGATTACTTATTTAGCATAAAAAATGGTACTAAATGTAAAAGAAGTGTATAATTTTAAAAAATATATGAAAATAGCATGCTCAAACTTACCAACCAAATAAATTTTAGATTTATGTTGATCCTATTTAGTTGAAAGGTATTATAGTCTATAAGTTAATATTACCTACTTATACTAAGAAAAGCGTAGTGATTTCAGCTTTCATAGGCCACTGTGCTTGGTCCATTTTATTCGATATCTACATACTTGCTTTTTTAGGTATAAGGAAGCAGATAAGATTGTAGGTTTTAATTAACAATGAAAATTTAAGTTTTCACATTACTGGATACTTATTTTGAAATAAAATACTTTTGTAAAAGAAGCTCAAAAATGCTCGTTATTGCAGAAAAAATCCTAATCCTAAACATCTTTTTCCACAAATTTTCAATATTGACAAAAATAAGTGTACTTTCCTCTTAACATAAATTTATATTTTTAAGATATTTCATATACCTACCACTGAAAACAATTAAGACCGCGGTCAAATTGTCAAAAATTGCACATATAAAACCGTTACATATTCGAGTTATTTTAGAAAATCTACTTGGAATAGAGGGCGCTACAAATACTATAATTGAAATTTATTTAAACGTTGAAATTTCTTAAAACGATTTCTTTTTTTTACCAGTACCTTTTCTATTTGCTGATAGATGGCGCGAAACTGAGTAAATTTAATCCTTTATTTTGTAGAGCCCACAAACGATTTTGATACTCAGGGAGCAAAATAGATAATAATTAATTATAATGGCTCATATGAATAATGAAGCTTTAAAAAAGAGACGAAGTTAAAGCCAAAACATTTGCTACACTTTATTCATACGACTGAATGTGTTTTTCTTTTAGCATAAAAGCATTAATTTAATTAAAATTTATAAGCCATAGTGTCAAAAGGACAAACAAAATGTTTTTTTGCTAAACAAATCCTGATTGGTGGTTATAGTTCCCAGTCCTTTTGAAACTTCGTGAGTGGATTTATTTTGGCGTAACGTCCAAGTTCTTTATTTTTGAAAATTCTGAGCAATGGGACATTTGTCAATTTAGCGATGTATTAATTCAAAAAAAAACTTTGTTTTACTAAACGTAAAATATATTGAGGGTTTAAGGAAGACTTACAGCCTCAAACTGTGAAATCCATGCTCGGGTATGTAGTTTATATAAAAATAATCGGCCAATTTTAACACAGTTGCTAAATAAATAATATCTAGTAAAATTTTATGGTTATACTGGGCTGCAAAAATTAAGAGTCCTTTACCCTGACCCACGCGCTAAACATATTTTTGGAATTTTCGAAAAAATAGTTGTAGGTCGGGCAAAAATAAATCCACTTCCGATGTTTTAAAAGCTTAATTTTTGTTTTAAAATTTAAAGCCGGGACTGAGGGCTAGGTACATTTTTCGCTAAGAAAAATCGGAAAACCCGGTAAAATTGACAAATTTCTTAAAAAGAATGGTAACTTGGATACTTTTTAAGTTGGCAAGCTAATAATTTTACCATGTAGGTATGTATATATAAGCCCAAGGCGGATGCTCTTAAAATCGCAGTTTAAATATTTTGCAGTGATATTTTGGACGATTCAGCGTATATTAACTGTAATTGTCCGATTTGAATGCAGGAAACCGATTAAAATAAACTTCTTATTTTATTGTACAACATGTACACATGGGTGCAGACGGATAGATGCAAGCGGGAGGGGGCAGTTGTCCACCTCTACTTTTTTAAATCTAATAAACATAAAAAAAATAAACATTAAAGACTCTGTCCCGACTGTTAGACTGGTTGACATCGGTCGTTTTCGCCGATAATCGGCAGCGTCATGTTTACATTTTTGGTTATTTATGGGCCATTTTACATTAAATTTTATTTTTGTTGTCGTTAATGTCTTTTGTAAACAGCAAAGAGCCAATCTACCTAAATTATATTTTATAAAATACATTTTTAAAAATGACAACAACAATATTCATAACCTAAAAAACCGTAAGGAGATACTTTAAATTAAGGAACTATAAATTGACTTGTCATTACTGCTTACTTCTTACGTCTTAAAGCTTAAGTCTTAAGTCTTACGTTACTGAAACTATAAATCAGGCTTTAAAATGTGGCTACTTTAAGCAGGCTGTCCATGAGAGCGGTTACTCGCTCGCAGATGATAATTCAGCGTTGTGATTTGCGGGAAAAGCATTTACACTATCCAATTACAATGCTGAATTATCATCCGCAGCGAGCCAGCTCTCATGGACAGCGAGCTGTCCATGAGACGGATTTCCACTCGCGGATAATAATTCAGCGTTGTGATTGGCGGGAAAAGCATTTTAAATTTGCACTTACCAACCACAACACTGAATTTATCATCCGCGAGCGCAAAGCCGCTCTCGTGGACAGCCGGCTTTAATCTATGGAATTGTATTGTTTTTTTCGACAGAGAATGTGACTTTTTTAAATCAATTTATCGTACCCAACTTATAAAGGTAATTTTCTAGAAACCGGTGGCAACTTTTTTGGGGCGCTGATCACGAATCTGAAAGAATTATTTGGCGGAAACGTTTCGTTCTCGAGATATCCATCATCAAAGTTGGTATTTGAACTAACCTTATTTTTACCATATTCCCCCTTCTGTTTGCACACTAATTCTTGATTTAAAGCTAAAGTGGCACACAATATTTGATTTTCACCTTTTAAAACCCCGTTTTTTTACGTATTTTACATTATTATTGCATTAAATTGCATACCTATAATTTGAATCATTTTAATCCCAGTGTGCCATGAGAGTCCTATGTGTATATGTATGGTGGCCGCATTATCAAAGAAAAGCCACGCAATTTAATGCAAAAATAATGTAAAAAACGTAGAAAAACGGGGATTTAAAGGTAAAAATCAAATATTGTGTGACACTTTAGCTTTAAATCAAGAATTGTGTGCAAAGAAGGGGGAATATAGTAAAAATAAGCAGAGTTCAAATTTGAACTTTGATGATGAATATCTCGAGAACGAAACGTCTCCGCCAAATAATTCTTTCAGATTCGTGATCAGCGCCCCAAAAAACCCCCGTATACTAAATTTCGTCAAAATCGGAGTTGCCGCCGGTTTCTAGAAAATTACCCTTATAAATATTATAAATAAACGCATTTTGGCAAAAATGTGTTTTGTGTCCCTAAAATGTAAACCACTCAATTTAAACCACGAATATGAATTACTTAATCAAAATGGCAACACTGCATAGGTAGCTTGAAAAAAATTCCAACAATTTTTGTTGTCGGCAAGAGTCAGAAAGAAGTATTTTAGAAAAGCCATCTATCAAATATTTTTAATTTAGGTATATCTGAATTTTATAAACGACTTTCGCGTCGTACGGTTTCACACTTTTAAACTAGTAATACATATCGGTGTTCTTTTTAACGCATAAACATAATAAAGGATGCAATTACACTCGGTGCGAAAGTTCCTCCCCAATCGACCTTTTCATAGAGCAGTGCGAGAAAGACGGGTAGAGAAGGATAAAGCATAAAGCTAGGTTAGGGCTTATTGCTGCAATACAAAAGGAAAAACGTTTACTGTTGGAAATGGTTGGAAAGCAGTTGAATTTGAAAGTGTTTTGTGATTAAAATTTTTGAATTTTATTATTGGGTAAATATGGTTCACTCATGTGTAGCTAGAAATTTTACTGCAAGCTGGCAAAACGGCGTAACTACAAAATTCCACAGGTAGGCACCACCAAAACGCACATTGTTTAGAGAATATTAACATTTTATGTTTAACTAAGTAATGGTGATTCGATTTTTATTTTTATCAAGAGAATGATAATCATTAAAAAACCTACATATTTTAGATTACCCATTAAAGATCTCAGCTTAAGAAAAGCATGCCTACATGGTTAAAAAGAGGTTTTTGATTTTATGATCCCAAAATATGGATTCATTTGCGAGAAACACTTCTTAGTGATTATGAAATAGATGTGCATGGAAATAAAGTACCTAAAAGGGATCTATTCCATGACTATATAATTTTCCCAGTCAGTTGAAAAAATCAGAACTTCAAAGAAAAAGCATAGCATATCCAGTTGGGGTAAATGTAAACTGGGGTAAATGTAGACATGCCTAAAATATCAAAATCGATAATTCAAATATTTGAATTATGGCGCGAATCTATTAGTTTGTTTCGTTTCAAAGTCGGGCCCATTCGTTTTGTCCCGGCATTCGAACCGCGTGATCTCATTTAACGTATTTTACCCGACGCTGCATTTTACGTTGTCTGAAAGATTTAGCAGTCTACAAAATTGTTACTTTTCTTATAGGACATTTTATAGGTAAGTAATATTTTTTGTATCAATTGTTTCCTCTAGTACTAGTAATAACTGTGACACCAAAGATCACTAAAAATTCCCATACCAACAAAAAAAAATTGGTGTTTACATTTGCCCCATACTCATATGAGAATGGGGAAATGTAAACTAGTTTTCAGGGTAAATGTAAATATGATTTTAAGTTGGATTTTGCCATAATAATTAAATATTTATTACATTTTCATTTTCTTTTACAGCATTAAACATGCCACGAAATTACGTAAGAAAAAGGGAAAATCCTTCGTATACACTCGAAGATGTAGCAAACGCGGTCAGTGATGTAAAAAATAAGAATATGTCTTACCGCCAAGCTGAAGAACATTATGGCGTCCCGAAGGCAGTCATTTATCACAGAATAGCAGGTAGGAAAACTTCAGTGGATAAAATGGGAGCCGGTCGTTCTCAAGTGTTGTCTCCAGAAATTGAGAATGAGATTGAAGAATGTTTGTTAATTAGAACAAAAATGGGACTCCCCTGTGATAAATTAGAACTTCGCAAATTGATTGGACAGTACGTTAAAGCATTAAAATTGACAACACCTTTTAAACACGACATACCCGGCGAAGACTGGTATTACGGATTCATGAAGAGACACCCTCGCTTATCCCTAAAAAGGCAGAACATCTTCAAAAGTTGCGGAAAGATGCAAGAAGGCCAGACGTCATTTATCAATTTTATCAAGATCTTAAAGCAGCTGTTGAAGAACATGGTATTGCTGATGATAAGGGAAGTTTTGTGTTCAACGCTGATGAGTCCGGTTTTAATACTGATCCAAGCAGAATTAGAGGAATTGGCAGAAAAAGGAAAGGCACTTTGTCGAGTATCGGGAGGATCAGGAAGGGAGTCTATTACAGTCCTTGCTTGTGTGTCTGCTGATGGCAAAGCTTTACCACCACTGATTGTTTTTAAAGGTGCGGGGTTCAAGCCCGATGGACATCACCAAATGCTTACCCAGGTACCTTATATGCAGCATCTAGTAACGGTTGGATGGAGGAACCACAGTTTTATAATTGGTTCATAAATGGTTTCGTTCCACACGTTAAGGAATTGAGAATGTCCAAAAATTTACCAAATCAAACTGCCTTGCTGCTTTATGATGGACACTGCAGCCATATGAGTGTAAGACTTATTGAAAATGCTATTAAAGAAAATATAATATTAGTCAAATTCCCAAGTCATCTTACTGACAAACTGCAACCACTCGACAAATGTGTTTTCGGCCCACTAAAGATTATATGGAACAGACAGCTCATACAGTTTGGAAAAGAGCAGATGGGACGTGGAACAGGGAGATTAAGCAAAGATAAATTTGCTGAGCTTCTCGGACAAACATGGCAGGATGCAATGGTATCTAGAAACATACAGTCTGGCTTTTTGAGTACTGGTACATACCCAGTAGATCCAACAAAGTTTCCCGAAGAAGAATTTAGCCCTGAAGACTTAGAGAAATATAGAGCTTCTTTAGCTGCACCTGGATCAAAAATCAATACTCCACAAGTCTCACCACAATCCGAAATTCCGGAAGCAAATCAGGATCCAAGGCCTTCAACTTCCTCAGCAGTTCAACCACAAGTGCCTTCAACTTCCTCAGCAGTTCAATCACAAGTGCCTTCAACCTCAACCCAGATTTCTAGTTCTAGTGAATTATTCATTCAGAATCATTCGACTTCCCTAGTATCAGAAACAGAAAAGGCGAATCAAATAACTTTAACTGAATTTTTTATACCAAAACAGGCTAAACCCCCAACATGTCACATTAGAGAAAACAGTTGTGCCAAGATTAAAACAGCAAACCTATGGGGAAGTATTAACAACAAATGAAGTCTTGAACAGACTAAAAGAGGCAGAGATGAAGAAAAAAACGAAGCAAAGAAAAACAGACAAAAACATTAAAAGTCAACCAAAGAAAAAGCCCAAAAAGTTGAAAAAATATATTCCTGAAGACTCTGAAACATCCGAGGATGAAAATGAAGTGAATCTAGCTGAGAGTGATGACAGTCCGTTGGAAGAAATGGAAGTTGAGAATGAATACATAGACCTAAAACAAATAAGTAGTATCTCAGACTTGTCAAAAGGGCAGTTTATACTTGTCCAGTTTAAAGGTGGCAAACGAGAAACGACACTTTTTAAGTACGTTTGTATGGTTCAAGACACGGAAGGTCAAGAAGTTAGAGTCACTGGTTTTAAAGCATGGGACACATCAAAAGTTTTGTTCACCATTAATGAAGCCGATGTAAGCTACATCGACATCGAGCAGGTCCTGGGACTACTTCCCGATCCCAGAATACAAATGAAAGGTGAAAGAATCCTGTACAAGTTTCCTTCAGTCGTACCGGTGCAGGAACAAAATTAAAATATTAAAATTTGTTTATTGTTAAAATTAAAATATCAAATTTACGTTAAACATATTATTATTAAGCCTACTGATACTTAACTGTTTGGTTTTTGCTTGATAATATTGCATTCATCTTTGTTTGTATCCTTTGTATCAAAAATAAATAGATTTTTTACGATTTGTTTTTAAAAAGACTTGTAGTTGCCCATAATGGGGTAAATGTAAACATAGCTCTAAACTATGTAAAATATAGTCAAATGTAATGGTTTGCACTTAGTTCACATTTGCCCCATAAACTAGACCTTTACAATGCACAGTGAAGCAGATACTTGTTCACAATTACCCCAATAGATCGGGGGTAATTGTAAACATGACATGGGTGGGGATACATATTTTTTTCCAAAAACTAGGGATTTTTATTAATGCCTATATTAACTCCTGGAAAAGGTAAGTCCAAGGAATCTATTCCCAAATTTGGAACTTTAAATAGTTTATTTAGAGGCTTGAAATTCTAGAAGTAATTTAGAAGTGGATAAATCGTCCCCAATTACCCCAATTGACCCTATAAAAACGTTTTTCACAGGGCAACTAAGGAAATGTGATAATGACACTCTATCGTGTAAAGAAAGAGAAGAGAAAAAGTAGTTAATAATAGAGTATTTATCAGTGCCGTATTAACCATTAGGCTGCCTAGGCTACAGCCTTGGGTGCCATGAAAAAAATAGGCGCCAGACAGGGGGAGTAATAGGCGCTAGACAGGGGAGTTTTTAACAAAGTTCAGGTCGGGTGAGGATTTTTGGTGACCAATTTCTCTGTAAATAAGGTGCTTTGGAATGAAATAGGCGCTGAAAAGGAGGGAAGAACTTTTTGTTTTTTTTGCTCTTCAAAAATTTTTTTGGTGGATAATAGGCGCTCCGGAAATTCTAGCCTAGGGCGCCTCAAACAGTTAATACGGCCCTGGTATTTACTATTAGCATGTTCTATAAGTATATTGAAACCAAGTGGTACAAGGTTGGTTAAATCATTAAAAAGTTTTTTAAAGCAGAATTTGGTATATTCAGGAGTTGCCAAACTGGTATTATTTTCTTGGGTAATAATAATTCATACAATTGAAGGGCTTATTGTAAAAACAGGAAAAGCCACATTCACAAATTCTGAAGTAATTAGATTTTTAAGTTTAATTTCAAATGTGTTAAATCAACTTTTATTTAAAATACACTTAAATAGGTACTTTTTTATGAGTTAATAAACTCTAAGGATAATAGTAAAAACTTTTTTATTGTCACTAATCATATTAACAATTATATAAATTAGAGTCTAAACCAGATTTCTGTGGCTGTGTAGCCTATCGTGTTTTTACAATAAGCCCTTCAATTGAAGGGTATGTTGGAATAACTTTCTAACCACCAAAAGTTTAGTTTTGAAAAAAACGAAAAAATCGTTATTTATATATTTTTTTAATAAAAAAAAACTACAACACTCTGGTTGTTTACTAGCAAAATAAAGAAAAACCCCCAAGAAAACCCAAAAAAAAATAAAAAACTAGAATTTAAGAAGAAGAGAATAAGTAAAAATTAAAAAATCGACGTTTCGGTGGCAAGTCTGTCATCGTTGTCAAGACAAAATTAAATAAAAATAAAAAAAATTAAAATTAACAATTCTTTAGGTTGAAAATTTTTAAAACTATTCTGAAAACGTTAGACATTACATGTCAAATTGTTTGTTGTCTAATAGTGTCATAGTGTATTTATTATTGATAATAGAAAAAGGTGATGAGCTGGTTGATTTTTAGTTTTCCATAAAAAATATTTGGCATATACCCAAACAAATAACATCAGTTAAAATTAACATGATTTAAGGGTATTAATTTTGTGAGGGCTAATCGCCGTCTGTGTGCTACCAGCGCTGCTTCGACTTGACTAGGACATTGACCCACTTTAATGAGATATTATGGGTGACATCCCCTCAAGGACAAAACTGTGAGAGATTTGCGTGAAATGGTGGGGGCTTATGTGTATGGATATAAACAACTATTTTTATGGAAATCCAACTTAAGACCAGACTGTCGGTTAGAACATTGTTCCGGCATACCCTTCAATTCTACTGTACAAAGGCAAAACAATCTAATCCCAAAAAACAGTTGGGAGAAAATCGACATTTGTTTTGTCCATTTTGATATTACACTGTTTTGACAACGTATTTACTTTAAACCTTCCACACTGTTTAAATATCAAAACTCTTGTTGCACGTTAAAACAATGTAAAAACATGAAATGACCGATTTTGCGATTAGACTCTTTTGCCTTTGCACGGTAGTAGTAGAATTATCCTTTAAAATAAGCTTCTAAATTAACTGAGAAACCTTTAAAAAGTAAAAGATCTTAAAGCTACAAATTTTAGAACAAATTCTTAACATCATGTTTAGTGAAAGTGTCTGTATGGCCCTATTTGTTTTAAATATGAAGCCTTGTATTAGAATGATAGTATAATCGTTAAAAGCTATTTCAAATTCTATTTTTGTCTGCTTAAAAAATAGGTATTTATGATCTATGGGACTAATAATTCAGATTTTGTTATTTAATATTTATTTTTGCTTCTGAAATTTTTAATTTAGTTTGGCTAGATAAAAATCTAAATTTAAATTTTTTTAACCAATATTTAGGTATACCAGTTAAAAATCGTACTTGTTGTTTTTATCCAGAGCCCATGTCAATAACTAACACACTACTATTGATTTCAAAAATGAGTTTTGTAGCATAATAAACAAAGTTCCACTGCCAAACCCTAAATTGCTTACTCACATATATGTTTTAGAAATGGGTAGCCTCACCATAAAGATCTATAGAAAAAGCAGGTGTTAGAGAAAAAGAAAAGGCAATGAAAATGAATCAGGTTTGTTCTGACAATGTACCATGTATAGCAGTATTCCTTGATTGTTCATGGTCTAAAGGTCTTATGGTACCAACTACAATGTGCATTCTGGAATGGCAGGAATTATTGGAAAAAATACTGGTTTATTTCTATTTGTAGATGTTCGGAACAGATTTAGTGCTGTCTGCACCAGAGTTGAGACAAAACATACTCCACAATTATTTTTTTATTAATGGTTATTATTTGTGCTCAGAATTATTGTTCTTTTTATTTAAAATAATTAAATATCTTCCTTAGGAAATATATTTTACTAACTTTTTTATCATTAGTCATTGTTTGTCTTTAGGAGTTATTAGAAGACCTTAAATTCAAAAGGGTCTATGTGCCATTTAGGTATTTAAAAGTTATACGTAAAAAACATTTAATGAATTCAATAAAAGCACATCAAATACAATATGAATATTCCCACCTTTTAGAAGTGGGTTTTTATCTATGGCATATAGAACCCCCTTAATATCGTTCGGTATTGCATATAGAACTTTTTAAAGCAAAAATCTCATTTTATGGTATTTTTGGCAATTAGACTATTTTGATGTTAAGGTCTTCAATTTACCAAGTTTATGCTTATAGTTTAGAAATCACCCTGTAAGAGCACAACTATTTTTTTTTAATAACATTTAAGTTACTTACTTACCTATAAAAGGACATATACATAAAAATGTATAAATTGGGACAGTATACTTTACTCACTTTAAGTTGAGAAAAACATCTAAACAAAAAATGTAATCCATTGGTTTATAAAGTCAGTAACTAAAGTTTCTTACTAGGTATTTTCCTCAATATAAAGTGGGTGATTTTTGTCTAATGTTAACCTGTTACAGCTCAACACATAGAAACTCAATTGGATGTATATCGGCGGGCATGATGTATACAGGGTGTTATAAATTCAATGCATTAGCATTGCTATCTCGGTAATTATAAGAGATAGAGAGTTGGTTAAATTAATGCAAAGTTGCGCATCCTAATGCTGTATAACTGGGCGAAGGCGGTTACTTCCGGAGATATCCGGAAAAAAAATTAAATTATTTATTTTATTTTTAAGGTCCTGTTAGTAATTATTTTGAAAAACCAATTGCACTTTCTTAAGGCACTTTTTATGCTATTCAAGAAAACGTTTTTATTTTTCCGATACGACGTTTCTTTTTTAGCTACCATCGTCAACTTCATTTTTTTAAATACGGACTAGGATGATGGTAGCTAAAAAATGAAACTCGTATCGGAAAAAATAAAGACATCTTGAAGAGCATAAAAGTGCCTGAAAGTTCAGTTGGTTTATCCAAATAATTACTAAAAAAAGCCTTCAAATATAAAATGGATAATTGAATTTTTCGTTTTTTCTAGATATCTCTGGAAGTAACCGGAATTTTAAATTTCTCTTCGCCCAATTATTCCAGGATTATGATGCGCAATTTTGCTGAATTTAACCAACTCTCTATCTCTTATAATTACCGAGATAGCAATGCTAATGCATCAGGTAACACCCTGTATACGATTAACTTTCCATGCATATGTTATCGTCGCTTTAAACCAGAAATGGCCTAACTGCAGTATGTATTAAAAAAGATATTATATTAGAATGTTTTTGGATTTCTTTTTAAAATTCTTTTTAAAAAGTAAAAATGATTAATTTTACAGTTAGGCTAGTTCTGCTCCAAGATACAATATAACAATAATATTTATAAGTAAACAATAGAAATATTCTTTATTCATAATATAGTAAAGCTGCATCAAGACAAGACTTATTTTAATGTTTTTAGGGTGATCAAGTGAGCCAAAATAATTTAGTACATACTTCTTATAAAAAGAAAAGTTCTATCGGGCTTATTTCAATTATAACTTTTGAACTGTTGCCACAGTAGCAATAATATTTGGACTACTAAATAACGGCTGTTCAGTATGTCTGAATTATACACGGTGCGACGATTTTTTTTTCATGTTACTGTTGTAGGTATATATGTATAATTTGTTCTAGTTTGTATATCTCTAGTTTTGTTTGTATATTTTTAGTTAGTAAGTTTTCATTGACGGTTATTAAAATACGCCTGGCGGTACTTTCCACCTTTGTATGTGAGTCTGTGTATACAATAAAGATTATTATTATTATTTTTAATTTAATGTATGCATTTTTAACACTGGTGACAAATTTGACATTTTGCTTTGACCGTTTAATTCCTTTATTATTTTTGTACAAAAAGGTATACTTTATTTAAATCGATATCTTGGATTGTTTTTCATAAAATAGCATTCTAAATCCAGACCTCGATCCAGACACATCAGCATTTTGTATATGTAATAAAAAATTCAATTTTTATGATAAAATTATTAAAATGTGGTAAAATTATTAAAAACGGTGTTTTTGAGCCCCTTAAACTTTATATTATAGTTAAAAACTGGTTTTAAGAATTTTACAATATTTAAAAAATTGAATTTTTATTATTTAAAAAATGCTGGTATGTCTGAACCTAAAATGCAATTATAAAAAAACGGCCCAAGATACCGATTTAAATAAGGTATACCTTTTTTGTACAAAAATGATAAAGGAATTAAGCGGTCAAGAAAAATGTCGGATTTGTCACCAGTGTTAAAATGAATACATTAAATGAAAAAACCGTCGCACCCTGTATAATTCCGACTCACTGAACCGCCGTTTACTTATTAAAAAAACCATTGCAATGAGGTTATTTATTAGCCCAAATATCATTAATACTGTGGCAACAGTTCAAAAGTTATAATTGAAATAAGTTTTTTACATCAACTTTGAAGGTCAATAACTCCCTAACGAAGCGCGATAGAACTTTTTTGTTATATAAAGTACTAACACTATTTTGGCTCACTCTAGGTATCATCTCTTTTATTTTTGACCCCACCTTTCCGGACGCCCTGTATATTAAAAGTTTAAATATACTGGGTTAGTAAAAAGTACTGCAACTCTTAAATATCTTTAAAACCACTAAAGCTACATTTACCAAATTTGGTATCTGGAAGGTATCGGGCATGAGGAATTTAATAGTAATATCGACACCGTTGCCAGATTTCCCAGTCTTTTGCTACACGTATCTCTTGTTTTTTAAATGGAATACCCCATTTATTTTTATTGCAATAAATTGCACAGGCTAAATTTAATAAGTCCACAAATTCTCAAAATTCCATTTTTACTAACTGCTAAGATATGACAACATCACATTTTGAGTAAAGGTTCAGATGCACTTAAATATCTCTAAAACCACTAAAGCTGTATGTACAAATTTTGGCATTTAAGGGTTTCCGGGCAAATAGAATTAATTAAACAGTGATACTGTCACTGTTGCCAGATTTTCCAGTTTTGCGCTAAATTTTTAAAGATATTTAAAAGTTGCGGTACTTTTACTAACCCAGTAAAAAAAAATACCTTTTGTTAATTGGGGCGAAAAAAATTCTTAGAAGTTTTTGTATGCTGACTTGCCTAACGCTCCAAAACTTCAAAAAAAAAAACAATTAAGAACATGATTTAAAAACATTATTCCTTAAGCGGAATTACACCACCTAGGGGTTAAATATCACATTTGTTTGTCAACAAGTAATCAATAAATATGTAAAAACAAAATTTTTGAAAAAATATGGTTGTAGATATATAATTATTTTTTAAGGGAAGTTTTATCCTCTGCTAGTCAGCCTTTATAATACAGGGTGCGGTTTTTAAAACTTACAATGGCACTTAGAAATCTTAAATCGCAACACCCCTTATGTGGCACCTCTCCGGAAAGCTTATAAAAATTGTTTTTCGATTGGTCGAAACAAAGTTGGGGTAAAATCAAATACTATGCTTAAATTTTATTAAAATTACATTTTATTATTTACTAAAAATACCAGAAAATATCCAAGTAAATGAATATAAAATTAATTAAAGTTAAAGATAATACTCCCTGTAGAGCTACCCACCCCCATAAAAAGTTCTGGTTACTTTACAACAACCAAGACCAGTTGCTATTACTTTTTTCTCGACAAAAGTTATTCAGAAACAACTACGCCGAACTACCTATAGGGGCAGGTTAGTTCTACAGGGAGTATTATTTTAAATTTATTATTAATTTCTTTTCGATTAATTTAATTGGACATTTTCTCGGTATTCTTATGAATAATAAATTATGATTTTTATAAGATTTAAGGGTTTTCATTGTTAGCATTAATTTTAAAAAATTGCACGTGAAACCATGTATGTGGTAAACGTTACCCGTCAAAAAAGTGACGCGTTTGCCCAGTTCGACACTCGAAACATGTCAAAATTGACAGGCTGGGTTATAGCGCCGCTTCTATAGACTCGTCGAAAGGACCCTCCCCTAAAATGGATTTTAAAAGGGTTATTAATATGAAGTCCATTTCATTGCTGCACTACTGATACCGATTCATATCTGTGAATTTATATGAGTTATTTTGAGGTTAAGGAAAATACAAGTTTTTTTGTTGCATAAAGACTATTTAGATAATAAATTAAGTAAAATACTTTGTACAGAACTATGAACAAGAAAAATATATACAAATACAAATTGTGAATAAAAGTGGGGTAGCTGTTAAACCACGTGATAACATCCTAAGATGTGATTGGGTATTAACAAATTTCAAGCAGAAAAAGTTAAGAAGTTGATGTCAAACGGAAAGCAAAAACGGTTAACAAAATGTATAAATTGCTAGATGGAACGTCGTTGTTTCATCTGAGAAGTGCAAATGTCAAGCGGCAAACGGAAACGTCAAACTATAAATAAAGCTTAATTGTTTTAAGTATTCACAGTTTAAATCAAATTTTTTCAAAGTTTTCCTAATTGTTAAAATTTCATGTCATATCGTAATACTACATCTCTGTTTAACTTTCATTTTAATATTTATTTGTGCAATAATCGCAGACATCAAATCATAAAGGAAAAATAAGCAAAAGGTACATATCCTATTGTAATCATATATATTTTTTTCTGTGTTACGCAAAAAGTACACTACAATCAAAACAAATAAAATATAAGGAAGCAAGATTTTGTTTGGGACACTGTATATGTCACGTCGATTTTAAATTATTTTTAACTCTTCCAAGGAACGTTACAGATATCTGTATAGATCTACCGTGCCGCCCCCTGGAAGATAGGTACTGAACATTCTAATGATTTACATGTTGCCTAACCACGTTAGGTGCGTCCTCAAAATGGCCGAAAAATCCTACCATATGATCAAAATTTCACTAGATTCTAATTTTTGTCCAAAATAAAAGTTTTTTGGGTCCAAATTTCGTAAATATTATCACTGTAATATTGTCTTGGACTTGAGCTATATCTTATTGGATTCTGTGTCAAAAAATTTAAAAATTGTTATTATTTCATTTGTTAATAACTCCGTTATTTAACAATATTAAGGAATAAAAAATAGCTGACGTCCGAGCCTAAAGTTTTATTTATTGATTATTAACCTTAAAACCCAAAAAGCTTTGATATTTTTTGAAAAAATTATCCTCGCGCGAGATCCTGCAAGACGATTTTCATTTGACCCTCCTCTTAATATCGAATGGTTAAATTTTTCGTAAAATTAATAAAAAGTTTGCCTTATGGTACGAACTTAAGTAGACACACTCTATATCTTGGTTTGTACCTTAACTGGGTCAGTTATTAAGTTTTTTAAGTGTTTAGGCTTTAGGCCTTTTTATTTTTTCGCTTTAGTATAATTTTTATCACTATTAATACTTTTTAAACTGATCATTTGTCTGACTTTTACAGTTCAAGCAAATTTTTAAATAGGGAGTGACGCACACAGAAATCCTCTATTGGTTCATTGTGTTTTTACCTCCAGCAAGATATTCATTAAATATATTTTACGGATGTATATAAAATATTAATGTATATAATGTTTTGTTGCATAAATAAATCCTAGATAAAGTGTTAATTTGTTTTTATTCAAAAAAAAACAACGTAAATAATTTAAAAAATAATTTATTAATAAACCCATAACTTTCCACAAATTTTGTTTCAATAATTTATATCTATAACACAGGTCACACGTAAAATCAAACCGAATAAAACACAAAACAAATATACAGCCACAACAATCACAAAACATCATCCATATTGAACATGTACATGTGAAACAAGATCGTTTAATAGGTAAGGTTGCCTCGTAAGCGTTTCAACATGGCGGACCATACGTCACATATGTATTTTGCTCATTATTTAATGAAGTTTTTAACAGTGTAGTTTGTGTTTTTGTCAATATTAAAGAAATACTTTTAAATACTGTTAATTCCAGTTGTTACCGTAACTTCTTTATTTCCTATTAATAAATTATTGATTATTCTAGCTGATTTTTAAATATTGAATATCGCGATCTTTCGCCCTCATAGCATTATCCGTCTAGACATCCTTGTTTGCTATGTTGGCGCCAATAAGGAACCAGCAGTGCGGTACATATGTGACGTAATGAGGCAACCTTACCTATTAAACGATCTTGCATGTGAAAGTCAAGAGTTTTGACATTTATAACAGCCAATAGCAAGCCGGAAAAACAACCTCCCATGCGCATGACGAGTAATCCCGCTATGTTAAGTTAACCATCAAACCGGTGAAAGTTCGCAAGATATTTGGCTGATAGTATTGATTCAGACACAAAAATGTTACGTAAAAAGTGCGTACTGAAACAAAAAATTCTAAATAAATCCATGCTTTTAACCAAGCACGTCCTTTTTACCAACGTTAAGCAAGAATAAAATAAAACTTTGACGAGATCTTTTGGTCGCTGAACACAATCACCAGTCGCAGGTGTGTGCCATTTCTTAATTGGTGGGGGTAAATCAACTGTTTCTCTCCCCTTGTCCATGCTTCTTGTATATTGTGTAATAGACTGGGCCAAAAAAACAAACATTTTTTTTAACCGTACTGTAAAAATATTGTTGATGACGACGAAAAAAATATCTTGGAATTTTCAGCCCTTAATATTAACATTAAGAGGTGCATTATTAAAATTATTGATTTTCTAACAATTGTTGCATTTTTATTACAGAAAATCTCAAAATCAGTCAATATTGAACCTTTGACCAATTTATATTCTTAATGGAAATTAAATTCTCCCCAAAAAGTTCTTTTGGTAAATTTCCGTAGAATAAACAGTTTTCTTGGTATCGCGCATATTTTTTTTTATCTTGTCACTTAGATTCTAGATTCTAGAACTATAGTGTATCTCAAAGTATATCGCTTTGGCTTTTGACGGCAGTACTCCAATATACCTGCCGACATCAATAAAACAGCGGATCAGTACGTATTAAAGGACAGAACATTAGAGACAAACTCTAATAATATAAAGATTTATAATTTATTGTTTATTTTAGTAGGTATAATCTTAAAATTGCATTAAGAAATTAAAAATATGCAAAGTTTTAATAATTATAAATAAATTTATAACTATATTATCTATACGTAATTACATTTTTATACCATTAAAATCAAATTTTTATAAAACAAATAATTATTTTTGGAAAGAAATTCAATGCTCTACAAAAAAGGTCTCTTAACATTTTTCAAAAATTCATTTCTTTCAAAGTTGTTCAATGCTGAAATTGAAATGAAAATTTATTCCAAAATTGAATAACTTTGAAAGGAATGACTTTATCAAAAAATGGTTTAAAACCTTTTTGTAGAGCATAAAATATCCCTTTAGGAATAATAATTTGTTTTATAAAGATATCAATATTTATGGTAGTAAAAAATCTAGAATCTAAGTGACTAAATTTAGAAAATTACTTAATGTGTAAGGCGCGATTACGAGAAAACGGCTCATTCTACGGAAATTTACTATAAAAGGTTTTTTGTAGAAAATTTAATTTGCTTCAAGAATATAAATTGGTCGAAGTTTCAAGATTGAGTAATTTCAAGATTTTGTATAATAAATGCAACAACTGTTGAAAAATCAAAAATTTTAATGATGTACCTCCTCATGGTAATATTGTGACGTATAATTTTGAAATATACATAGGGCCACTTTACGTCACTGGGACAAATCTACCATATGGAACTATTTTTTTGGGACCATGGGACCGGTGTACAAAGACTAACCCCCACTAGGGGTAGCCCGTACGGGGCTTAACTAAAACTTTAACTTTATACTTGACTTCACTTTTACTACCTACTTCTTATCTAATATTTTTTAATTTCTTTCTCTCCCCATTATTAGGACAATTTCTGTTTATATACCAAGTTGAACTTAGTATTTTGGTGTACTATATTTTCGATTATTTGTTTTAATTTTTGGATGTGATTTCTTTAATGCGGAAATAATTAAATTAATATTAAAATTATTAAAACCCATATACCCCCTATACAGGGTGTTCACAATATTAAAAGCTGAAAACTTCAGGATATGTTTCTGTCGTCGCCATTAACAATATATTTATAGTACCGTAAAAAAATAGTTTGTTTTTATTATGCCCAATCTATTGTGTAACATAATATGTAGTAAAAGCTATATACAGCGTGTCTACTGAAGTTCGCACCATATAAAAAAGTTTTATATTATTCATTTTACGAAAATAGGTTATTCTTTATAAAAAGTCCAACATGAACTAGATAGTCCAGTCATTTTAGGCATTTTAAACCTCAATCTGCGGAAAAATTTCTAGTAAAAAAATGCAAGCAACATTTTTTCAAATAATCGTATGGCAAATGATAATTCTCATAATGACCTTTTTGCCCTCCGAACCATAGGTCGCGAGATATTCGCAAAACTCTGATTTTCGTGACTTTTTGACCTTTATTACTTTTTTAACCGGCACGATATCATTTTGATTTTTCACATCTTCGTTAAAAGGTCATAATAAGGGTGTGTACTAAAACTTGTCACTTGGAATTTTTGCGCAGATAAAACATAAAATGACTGGCCTAAAAACTTAAAATGACATATCAGATTTAGTTTTTTTTGTTGCAGTGGTATAGGTGGTATGTCAAGAAGTATGAGTTTTGCTTAAGAGGAACGTACATTTATTTTCCATAATATCATAAATGTTTATAAAAAATTGATTAAAAATAGCTGTATTTTTAAACGATAGTGGAGCAATCACTAGAGTTTTCCTGTGAGTTGAGCAAACTGTTTTTTTCTCTACTTAAATAATTCTTTAATTTTACAAAAAAATATTATTTTATTTTAATAAATATAATCATTATATTTATTTGATCTCAGTATATAATTTTACTATGGTATCACTGATAGACTTCAACAAACGTCATCATTCAATATTGAAAGCATAGAAAAAGGTGAGCGTCCGGATATAGTTTATTATGGGACGAATCGGAAGGTTACTCATTTCCCAAGAGTGCTGTAATTCATACGAGATGAAAATAAGTATTTTGTGCCAGTTGCATACAATACTTTTTCTACGACTATTCATATATCACTGGAAAACATATTTAGAAAACGAAACTTTTGAAAACATATACAATTTATCGTATTTATGCACATTTAAAGCACCTTATAACAGCCGTTGGTAATGGATATGGGTAATGAGCGTAAAATCACATTAATATTGTAAAAAAAATCTTTTTCTTTTTTTTAGAAAAAAATATTTCCGAGCATTGCCGGAAAATACAATTCCTAGCAATGTTTTCTACCTACAAAAAAATACATTTGAAGAAGAAAAAGTATTGGCAATATGTAGTTTTCTGTCCGATTGGAAAAAAGTTCATTTAGAGATCTGAATTTAAAAAAAAATACTTTTGTTGTTTTTTGTAAAATTTGGAGATAACTTACGTCAATAAAATATATAGTAAATCACCAACAAGACCATTGAGATGTTGAAGTGAGTACGAAGCAGCTTCGCAGATAGTCCGAAGGACGCAGGGCTTGCCTGGATAGCCTTTTCTAAAACCAAACAAAAAAGGTTTTTAAAAAATATTTACAATTTAGTGCCTGGACCAGTAATGGAATTCACTTTATGATAATAACACTTTTAAAATCCTTTAAGAGGGGTTCCTTTTGACGAGCCTACCACGAATATTTATACAACCATCTATGGAAGCGGCGCGTTAACCAAGCCTGTCAATGTCAAATGTTTCGGGTGTCAGACCGGGCAAACGCGTCACTTTTTTTGTCGGACAAGTTTACCACAATGTTTACCATGTAATTTTTAAGCATTGTGCCAAAAATCGTAAGGATTACACTTACGAAACTCGCCCAATTCTATACCCAAAACATGTCAATAGGCCTTATGGTTTTGTGACTGTAACCCTTACCATTTTTGGTACAATGTTTAAAAATTGCATGTAAAACATTGTGGTAACAAAAAAGTGACTCGTTCGCCCAGTCCGACATTGACAGGCTGGGATAACGCGCCGCTTCCATAGATGGCGGTAGGAATATTCGTGGTAGGCTCGTCAAAGAAACCCCCTTAAAGGATTTTAAAAGTGTTCTTATCATGCAGTGAATTTCATTGCTGGTCCAGGAACTATTATTACAGGGAATAGAGGATTAGGTCTTGCATAATTCGGCAGGAGTTTTTTTTCACGAATATGTGCAGTATGACGTAATAAACCCTAAAACACAAAATACTTACAAATTACGTTATATTGTATAGCTAGGTGCCTATTTTAGATATAATAGCATCCGTGTATTACTTCGGTTTAACCGGAAGTGATATAAACTTTGATATTTTAAATGGAACACCCTGTATATTTTTTATAATTTCAGTTCTATAGGTCATTTCTGATATAAAACCTTTATACTATTCATAACCTAACTCTTTTGGTTTTGGAGAAAATGGCGTTTGAAAATGTTTAAACGACAGGCCAATATGCAGTTTTGTGGGAAAACAAATGAACATCACAAAAATGTAAAATGCTTAAAATAGTTCTTTTAAAAGACTCAACCTTTAGAGACCATTATAATATTACTTCCTGTTTAACCGGAAGTGCTGTAAAATTTAAACTTCCAAGTATGGTAACCCTGGTAATTTTAATGGAACACCCTATAAATTTTTTAAGGATTTAGATTTTTAAGTTATTCCCAATATAAAACCTATAATAAATTCATAACCTATCTTTTTTATTTTACTAGAAAACGTAGTTTGAAAAGGTCAGAACGACCTTACAATAAACAGTTTCATGGATATTGTGTCGTCGTCTGAACCTTTTCAAACGCCGTTTTCTCTAAATCTAAAACAGATAGGTTATGGAGTACATTATAGGTTTTATATCAGGAATTATCTGTAGAATATAAATCCTAAAAATATATACAGGGTGTTTTAATAAAAATATCAAAGTTTATATCACTTCCGGTTAAAGCGGAAGTAATAAACAGATGCCATTATATCTAAAATTGGCATTCGGTGATATAATATAACATCCCTAAATTTGAAAATTAAACGGTGTCACTAAAGAAAATAAATTGCTGGATAGTAATTTCGTTGTCACCCGGTATATATTTTTTATCTTTTTTGTTTAATAATTTTTTTCGTATCACTTACAATTCATGATTTATAATATTATTATTGTTTGTTTATTGACTAGTTTACCGAAATCTCTTCTAATTATTGTTCAAACAATAAATTGGTAATAACTAAACTTTATAAAAATATTTTTCTGTGCCGAAACAACTTTGGTTTTAAAATATAGGTATAGGTCAGGGCTTCCCAAACTGTACGTCGCGACGCCTTGGGGCGTCGCAGTGTCATTCCAGGAGCATCGCGAGTTGATGGGACAAAGTGTGGTCAAGGTATTTTAGAAGAAAAATCTATATAAAAATTAGATATTTTTTCCCAAATATAAAAAGAAAAGAAGTAAACAAAAACGCCTTTTTTTTAACGTCGAAAGTTGAGATGGACGTCGTGAGAGAATAGCAAGTGTCCAAGTGCGTCACATTACAAATAAGTTTGTGATCCCCTGGTATCTCCAATTACTAAAAACATAAAAATGCTTTTTAATTTAATGGATTTAAAACATTTACAGTACTGGATAAAATGAAAATAAAATGCATTGTCAACAAAACTAGCTCATTTTTAGGACTAAATGACATATAAAACAAAGGGAAAAATAATGATGTCTAAAACTATGTTATTTTTTTATTTAAAATACAGGGTGATTCAAAAGCCGATCACGAAACTTAAGAGGGTGATTCTACTTGAAAAAATAAGGGTAGAGCTTCGTATAATTTTTTTCAAAAATGTCATTCGTTTTCGAGTTGCAAGCCGTCAAAATTCAAGTTTTTATTTTTTGTTTTTGAATTACTCGCTTACAGAAAAACCGATTTAACTAATATTTAAAACCTAGACTAAATCGTCTGCGTTGCATCATTCTAGTAACAATTCACATAGATTGTTTGCCGCTAGAGGGCACTTTACCTACATTGAAAATTGTTTTTTGTCATTATTTTTTAGTGTTGACAGCTACAGTAGTTTTTGGCATGTTTTCTGAAACACTGATGCCAAGCCTTTAAAAAAGGTGCTTTTTATTTACATCGCTAAACCCAACGGTTTAGACGTAAATCACCCTTAAAAATTAAGTGGTAAATTTACTTTTCTCATTTCATTACCACCAGCTACCAAGTAAATAGCTATCAAATTATACTAAAGCTGTTAGTGTAAAATAAAATACACCTTTTACACTATTTAATCTATAAATTTAAAATAACTAATAATGGCTAATCAGTAAATATTCATATATGGATTATTGCGATATACATTTAATTGCTAAAAATTAATGAAACAGTACTAAACAAACTAAAAAGATTCTCAAAATGTCCCCCATCATCTTCAATACATTTCTTAAGACTCTTCAAAAAATGTCGCCTAACTCAATGAAAAATTCCTGGTGTTTCTTTAATAATTTGGCACTTTTCGATTAACATGAAGCGAAGATCCTCGACGTTGATTACTGAAGTATCGTACACCAATTGTTTCAAATGACCCCAAAAGAAAAAATCCATAGGATTAAGGTCTGGTGACCTCGCTGCCCATGCCAATGGTCCACTTCGTCCTATCCATCGCTCAGGATACATTGAATTCAAATACTGCCGGACACGTATACTAACGTGGGGCGGAGCTCCGTCTTGGAGGATCCACATTCCACATGTTGGCCCTCACTTCCAATGGCACATCTTTCAGATACAACGGGAGACGATTTTGAATAAAATCTAAGTATACGTCACCAGTTAATGGGCCATCAAAGAAATGAGGACCAATAAGGCAATCTTCTATTTTCCCTGCCCACACACTCAGTGAAAATTTACGCTGATGTTTCGTTTCTACCACATTGTTTGGGTCCTCGTAAGCAAATGTGTGAATGTTGTGTAAAAATAGTTTTGCCATCTCGAGTGAAACCAGCTTCGTCAGTGAATAATATGAGGCCAATTAATCGATTATCGTGTTCATACTTGGCTAGGATCTGATTGCACATTTCCAACCGTCTCGGCCGATCATCGTCATAAAGAACCTGTACATTTTGTGAATGAAACGGGTAGAGTTGTTCTTCTCTTAGTACCCTCCATGAACTAGCCTGACAGAGCCGCATTTCATTCCCAATTTCTTTAGTACTAGTACCTGGATTATCTTCAATAATTTCAAGCACTCTTCTTCTTCTTGCACGTTTCTAGCAGTTCTAGGTCTTCCCTATTTTCATTACATAACTTTTAAAGAAACCACATTCCGCAAGCCTTCTGTGCACACTGGAAAATGTTTGAGCATAAGGGATATTCCTTTCTGGATAACTCTCCATATGATATCTTCTTGCCAACTCTGCATTACTATTTGCTTTTCCATAACTTAAATGGATATCACGATATTAGATTATAAATTAAATAGTTTAAAAAGCAAATTTATTTGATGTTAAACTGACAGCTTTAGTATACTTTGATAGCTATGTACCTGGTAGCTGGTGGTAACGAAATAAGAAAAATAAATTTACCACTTAATTTTTAAGGGTGATTCACGTCTAAATCGTTGGATTTAGCGAGGTAAATCAAGAGCATTTTTTTTTAATGGCCTACTATCAGTCTTTCAGAAAACATGCCAAAAACTACTGTAGCTGTCAACACTATACAATTATAACAAGAAAACAATTGGCAATGTAGGTAAAGTGCTCTCTAGCGGCACACAATCAATGTGAATTGTTACTAACATGATGAAGCGCAGACGACTTAGCCTATCTTTCATTCCTGTAAGCAGGCAATTCAAAAAACAAAAAATAAAAACTTGAACTTTAACGGCTTGTAACTTGAAAACGAATGGCATTTTGAAAAAAAAATATATGAAGCTCTACCCTTATTTTTTCAAATAGAATCTTAAGTTTCGTGATCGATTGTTGAATCACCCTGTATATTTTGGAAATACATTGTTAAAAGCTTATCCAAAGGCCTTTTTAAAAATGTCATAGCTTACTATGGTTTCCATTTAAAAAAGTAAAAGTTTATGTCGTAGCTCAATAACGAAGTACTACATGTAATATCGGATTTTACTTTTCTATTAAGAAGATAATTATCTACAAGTCTTCCATTTACACTTTTTTCTATTTCAAATATTACCTGAGCTACTGAGAAAAAGAAATTTGTGGTGTGGTTTTTTCAAAATATCTTGTAATTTCATTTGATTTTTTTGGACAATATAAGAAGTGATTTAAACTAAGCTCTAAAAACTAGAAATATTTCCCCATTTATCCGTCTCTGTAGCTGCAGCGGTTTCCGACATCCCTGTATTAAAAATAAAAATCAAACTCACCCTGTATGTTTTGGGTTTTTACATCATACAATATACATACTCTGGGGTACATTTATTCCCTAAATTTATTTATTTTATCCCCAAAATATTCAAATAGCTTCTATACAAACACAAAAAGGTGACATTAATATTAGGCCTAATGTGTCGCTTTTCGTGACTCCAGAATAAATTTGGACTCATTGAAAAACAAAGGAAGGAAATAAATCCAACAGGAAGAAAATCTGTTTTAAAGTTTCTTCAATAAAAGGGCGAATTTTCTTTAGTTCATTTAAAATACAAAAATATACAGTTTTTTTCAAGGCCATAGAAACATACATAAAAAAACTATTTAAAAAACAAGCTTGTATTAAAATGCAGTGAAAAGAATAAAATAAACATTACCCTGGGCATACACAGGGTGAAGCAGTGAGGCATGCCTGTGTAGGAACGCGCCGTCAGTTCAGTATACACACGATCGCACTTACTCCCGGACCTCCTTTCAGTTCGAGTAGGCACAAAGAGTCCTGACCGACCGTGTGCATGCCCATTAAAACTAAAGGTTTACAAAAAAAATATACAAATTCCAAAGTGTTCCTCGGAACCTCTTTTTGTCTAATAGGTATTTTTACGGCGTCTGCTCTATAGAATTAGCCTTGAAATTTCTAAGGCAGGCCTAATGCAAGATTTTATATCATTTGAAGCATATTATAGGTTGTCCTTATAAGTGTTGTACTTACGATTCAAGTTTTTCTCCATGGAATAATATATATTTCTTCTACCAAATGATCTCTCGCTGCGACTGACATCTGGTGGATATTCAAAATAGGTTTCATTAAATGGCAATGAGTAATAAGCTTCAAAAAATACTGCTAAAAACAAATCGATGTTTGGGGAGTCTGGTACTCCAATAGCTAAAGCAGCATATACCTAAAAATATAATCGATAATAAATTATTTCAAATAAGGCGCTAAACGACCGCCGGCGGTATTGCTCAATTAAAATAAAAAATCGCCGTTCTGCGATTTTATCCATTAACGTATATTAAAACCGCCGAAAATGTTAAATAATTTGTTATTACCCGCGGTTTTGACTTATTTATTTGGTAGATATCGCGGTCCGGCGGTTTTGTTTATAAAAGCTATTGAAAAGTGCCCAATAATGTAGTTAAAGTTAATCTAACCCTAATAATAATGTGTTTTATTGTTTAATATTATTTTTATTATTGATCAAAAGACGCGAAAGTGGGCAATTGGCCGTTATTGAGCCACGTGTTTGCAGAATCAAAGTGATGGCATCCGTCATTAATAAGTTATGTGGCAAGCAAATGCGTTTAAGATGATGGCATCCATCATTAATAAGTTATTGGCAAAAGATAACAAAAAGCACGAAAGTGGGCAAATGCAGATACTCCCAAGCAGCAAGCTGACGTCTTATTGACGAAAATTGTCGCATATACTTTTTTTTTTAAAAGCTAAAATGATGCGATATTTTATTTGAAAATTAAAATAGGAAAAACTCCTTGCTGCATGCAATTTCCTTGCAATGCAAAGTACGCATCTCTCGGAACACTGTCCAACTTGGAGATGCAGATTTTTCACTAGCCGAAGATATTTCTTTCAAAGCTAAGTGAGATCACCTACCGCAGACCGCTCTCGAATTATTTTTGTCTAATGGGTACGGTTTAGACGATAAAAAGCGAAGATATTGCAGAAACGTAGTAGTTTATTGTCCATTACGCCATCTATCGGTATGTCAAAAAAACTATTAAATATATATAATATTTTTTATTAACACGTCTTTAAAACTTTTAATAAAGTTTTAAACAAAATGTTTACAGCTCCTAACAGTCTACTTGAATATCTTGCCTTCTCGACTAGCCATCACCAATTAATCACACAACACACACTTATTAGGTAATGAATACATTTAATTATGTCTATTAAAAACTCTTTTCTTTAAAAAAGAAACTAAAAAGCTAGAAAACCACGTAGAAAACAAATGCACAAAGCGGTCACCTTCGGTCGAAATTAACGTAGCTAATTTTACCATCATTTTATTTTTATTCGCTCCAAAATACATAATAAACATTTTGTTTGACCTAATTTTTATTTGCATGATTTTTAACAATAAAATGTTATGAAAAGGCCATTTCCTTTAAATTATGTAAAAAACATAAAATAATGTTGTTTAGCTGCCATTATAAATAAAACAGATCAAAAAAATTGCTTTAATGTTAGTTAAATACCAATGTTAATAATATGGTTTAAAAAGTATGAATATGCGTTGAAGGTTTGCCTTCAAAAATCCAATATTTATTTGCCTGCAACAAAAACGCGTGCTTTATTTAATCAGGATTGGTATGCCGCCATTTTTGTATGCTTGCCGGCAATTCGCCTGCATGTAAAATTTATTGGCAATTAAGTGTTTATTTAGGGTTGACTTTTTAATGCGTATAAGATGTTGGCATAATATTGCCACCAATTGCCAATGCTTTACCATCAATGCCAATATGAAAATGTACATTGCCGGCAAATGCTTACGGTAGAGCACAATAAATAATAATTAAGGTTAGATTACCTTTACCTATTTTTCGGAGGTTTTTAAGAGTTTTTATAAGTAAAACCGCCAGACGGCGGCATCTACTGATAAAATAACTAAAAACAATAAATAATGGTTATAACAAATTAATTCACATTTTCGGCGGCTTTTGTGTACGTAAATTAAAAAACCGTCGGCGTTTTCTTCTTATAATTGAGCAAAACCGCCGTGCGGTTGTTTAGCCAGTGCCTTAAAGTAAACTAAAAAAAATGCTTTTTTTGGATAAAGAAATTACTTTTCTTTTTAGGGTATAAGTATAACATTGACTTACCCCCATACCAGATCCAGATGGAAAATGGTACTTCCAATTGGAGACATTATAGGCTCCTTGGCAATTCATTTTTAAACAAAAATATCATCCATACCAACGAAAAAATTGTTAAGCTAAAAACAAAAAAGAACAAAATAAATAGTATGGTCTTAATTTTTGTTTTATTATTTAGACTCTTACATTTTTGTAAACATTTTATAACGGCCAATGCAGGTACCACTACTAATAAGAACAGGACCAATGTGGTCAATATTCTATTACGCAGTGAGGTGATAAAAATTTCGGTAAACGAAATATATGTTAAAGTAAATATTTTTCTAAAATTAACAGTTCAAGGAACTGTTATTCTTTATTTATAGTCCCACATATTTTTACCAAGATATACTTATGTATATGTTTTTTATTTTTGTGGAAAAAAATCATTTATTCTAAAACAGTCACAATGTAAGTATACCTTTCAAATTACCCTCGTATAATAAAGACTAGAACTTTTAAGATGCACCTCGTACACCAATGACAGCGCCATCTATCTCTAGACTACTGAAGCGTGCTAAAACTGGAAGACGAAGTCTGTAAGAAAAGATATTTAATTTGTCCTTTTTCCGTAAGATGTCACCAGCATAAAATGTGTTTTATGGCGAAATATTAAAATAAGAAAATATTTGTAAAATTATTTAAAAGAGTAACATTGCTACATACACGAACAAAATAAGTAAGAAACAATGTCTGTAGTTAGAAGTTCTGTATAAAATTATTTGTTTTTTATGGGTTTTTAAAATAAATAGTTTAAATTCGTCGACAGTTTCGGCATTTAAGAAAATAGTACTTCGACAAAAGTAACAGAATTATTAATTTTTTTGTAAATTTTAGGAAAAAACAATTTTATTTTGTAAATTTGATAAGAAAATATCAAACACCCACTATGATTTTTTAAATAAGAACAGGATTTTCCGAAAAATACATTAGAGATGATAAAAAGCTGCGCTTTACCTGACAGGCTGGATAAAGTTCAGGTAAATTTAGGAAGGTGGCGCGATTACTTTGACGTTTTGGTTAGCATGGAAACAAACCATTCCTGAAATAACATATGTTTGTGATTCAATGCGGGCTGGCTGCAAAACCGTACAAGAAAATAGACACCGGCCATCTTTTTAGAAAACAGTGTTTGATTGATTCCTCCATCAAAATTAAATCAGTTATTAATGTCAGAACCACAGTCCGCCTTATTACTTAGAAAACAGCTAGCAGGTCAGTAAAAACCCACGAAAAACAATTATAAAGACCACGAAACCTGCCTTAAAATGTCGATCGTTCACATCAAAAAAGACCTCGTCCAACTTCGATTTTTTTGTCTGCTTCGCCTAGCGATTTTAAAAATAGTTTTTATAGGCTATTTTTGAGAGATTCTTGAGGTTATTTTGAAAATCGCGTGGCTTTTTTAAAGTCCTCATGGAAATCAATATCAGCGTTTTTTAATCAGTTGTCAAAGGCATTCTACAAAAGTTTGGTAAAATGCTTGAAATGACCCATGCAAATCAAGTTGCAATAATCAAAAATCACACAGAAGTCTTTTTTAATCTATATAACCACATATTTCTTTGGAAATTATGTGTTTTTCAACAAATTTTGCAACCTTCATAAATAATTATTACAAAACATTTATCATTGAACAATGCTTCCTACAAGAAAGTTTTTTCACTTCTACAAGGCTAAATACACCATTAGATAATTTCTTTATTTTACAATATTTCAAACCTAGAATTCTCTTTGTTGTTTTACACAATTAAGATTACAAAAAGAAAAAAATAAATAAAAAATAAAATGTGTAAAACAATGCTTCAATTAACAAACAATGAGGCAGGTTTTAGGATTTTTTCCCTTTATTGGAAATCATAAGAAATGTTTATTTCTGAATATTATATGCTAAAGGTTTAATGTTGATGTTATTAAATTTAATTTAAGTATAATACTCTAAGTTATTCTTAAATGCTGTTTAATGGAGCAGGAACAAACTTTTCTGTATTTTTTGAGGTTAAGATACAAACTTATTTATATTGTGTTAATTAAAGTTATTTGATAAATTGCCTTAATTTAAAGGATAGTTTTCTTTCGTGATTTTGTTTTCTAAAGCATATACTAGCAATCATAGGATATTATTACTCTCACATTATGCTTAAGTCTACGAAAACCCTTACGACAAGGTCAGTGAACTTTTGAGTTAAGAACTACAGTAAAAAGCAGCCGAACCTGTAATTTTATTGATTTGAGGCGCCATGCAAAACTGTCATATTTAAGGGTTTCATGGTTAGTTTTTGTTTTATTGGCTTTATTAACGAATAATAAACCAACCAGAACTAACCATGACCCCTCCCCAATGTGACAGCTTTGCATGACTGTCTGTGGCCCTTCAACCAATTAAATTACAGGTTCAGGTGCTTTTTATTGTAGTCTTTTGAGTTAGCACAGATAGCAAAAAAATGGATACAAAAATGTTATGAGAGCTGTAAAACATAATCTTTTCTTTGTTTATGTATATGTAAAGTAGCTCTTTGTGTATGTATTTCCATAAAATCTAGATAAAAATTATAAAAGCATAACATTTTTTTTCAGTATACTTTCCACAACAAGTATTGCATATGCTTGATTTTTTCCATAGGACGAAAGTTAAATGCATCATTTTGGAATAAAATTTCGCTTGTACAGGTCCTGACAAAATCTATTCTGACCAAAATTAACAAACCTAGAGAAAACATATCTACCTATTAGCCCTGTAAAAATGAAAAAGATAGGCGCAATAGATGAAGGGTTATTATTAGTTAAAAAGTGTGCAAGTTTAATTTGGCCCACACTGTATGTCCTTAACATTCTTAACTTTTGAGATACAGGGTGTTAAAATTTTCAAAAACTGTTATACTCAATATAAACTCTATTTAAATAAGTATTTATTATTTTTGTTACATAATTGCTAATTAAAAATTATAGAACCTAATTTTAAAAGCAAAAGTTCCCGCAATTCTTCTTTTATAGTCTAAAAATATACAATTAAGTAGATTTAATTTTGTTCTTTTAACCTAAACAAGATAGAGAAATAAATTAGGAGACATAAATGCTGTATTTTTATTTGCTTAATGTAAAGAAAGCACAAAATTGTTACTCAGTCAGTGGCGTAGCATTTTTTTTTTTTAAAAATATTCCTTCAGTTACCTCTCTAGACGCCACTGGACTTATTAAATGTAATTAAGCTAGTGATAAATTACCCTCTTAATGTCATTAATAACATTGCTAAATTAAATCAAAATTAGGTAGGTACAGGATAATTAGGATTATTAAAAAAAAAAGATTTTTTGTGGAAATTTTAATACTCTGTATCTCAAAAAGTTAAGACATTTAGGGCATATGTCCATAATTTTTTTCCTTAAATGAGTTCAAGAATCAACCCCTTAAATATAAGCTTTTCTGTAAGGAACATCCTGTATGTTAATTATTAAAAGAAATATGAGTATTATAAAAACCCAAGTTAATGCGATAATTTTTCAGGAGTATGTTTTCTTTAAAAAATGTTGTAGTTTATATGAGAAATGGGTATAATCAAAAGACAATTGTAGTTTAATTATAGACTCCCAGAACAATGCTAAATTTTTGGGCATCAGTTTGGATGCTGGCTAGGCTGAATTTATGAAGCGGCAAATTATACTTACTGTTTACGTGTGTACGCGATGGATACCCGCTTCATAAATTCCACGAAGCAAGTGTCCAAGCTGATCACCAAAATTTTAGCATTGTTCTGGGTGTCCATAGTGAAACTATAATTGTCTTTGGTATAATTTAAAATAGAAACTACAACAAAAAATACCAATGTCAAAACAAAACGTTTCTTCAAGCGTTAAGTGTTAAAAATGGTTAAATATTCTGTGGAAAAAGATTAAATATGATTAATTACTTCTCATTGAAGTGTATACTGTATACAGGGTGATTTTAAGAAGAAAGAGTTTCAATAAACCTTCGGGTTTGCAGCAGATAATAATATAATATATATATTATATAATATATATATATATATATATATATATATATATATATATATATATATATATATATATATATATATATATATATATCACCCCGTAGGATTTATTGCTAACAGTAAAAAACAATGGTTAATATAAAGTTATAGCTTCACGTTTTCTTATCATTTTATTTTTTTAATTGTCTTGATATCTTAATAATTAAAAGAGATATGGCCATTTTAATGAAAGCATTTTTGTATTGAAGCTTATGGAAGAAATCGAGCATATGCGATAATTCTTTTGAGTAGTGTATATCGCGATATTTATGCCGAATAAATATCCAAATTTCCGATATATATCAATATCGGCAGAAATGGATTCCTACTTACTTTTAAACAAATCTGATGATTCAGTCAATAATGATTTAGCTCTTGCACCAAAGTAAAACCTTAGGTTTGTTTTTTCCTTGTTGAGAAACTATAGTTAGGTTTCCAAAAGTACTACTTTCTTGGTCTTTCATAGTCTTTATTTTTAATTGATACACGACCTTACGTCAACTCTGATTTTGATAAAAAATTGATATATGGGGGTTCTTTGGGACGCTAATCACTAATCTGTATAATTTTTTCAAAAAACGTTTTAATCAAAAGATATTCATTATCAAAGTTCAACATTAAACTTACCTCATTTTTACTACATCCAGCCAGAATCCCAGCCTTTGCAAACAACTATTGATTTAAAGGTAAGCTGGCACGCCGTGTTTCATTTGCATCATATAAAACCCTATTTTTCCATTTATTTTTCAATTTCTTCCATAAAATGCAAAGCTTTACTCTTAAATTTTTCAATCGCAGTAGCCTTTGGTGGTACTATATTTGTATACATGGTTGCAACGTTTGAGGCTTGCAGCTTTGCAATTTAATAGGAAAATGGTGTAAAATAAATAAAAATCAGGTTTTAAAGGGTGTGAATTTAATGTTGTATGCCACTTTAGCTTTAAATTAGGAATTGTGTGCAAAAAGATGGGCAAACATATTGAAAAAAGGTGCATTTGATTTTTTATTATGATGATGGATATCTCCAGAACGAAACGTTTTCGTGATCAGCGCCCCAAAAAATTTTGTCAAAAATTCTAGACAATTCCTGATTTTTTTTTTTTTTTAAATAATTAACATGTTGTCATTCTTTGTCTTACTAGTAAATGTTAACATTCAAGGATATCAAGTTTTTAATATTAACATAATCACATTATCTTTGGAAAATATCAAAATATCCGATATACCTTATACCTCCTGTAAATGCACCCACTGCTGCTGCCCGCTTCCTTGCTCACTGCAGTGATTTTCATGTAAAAAAATAAGCTTTTTTCTCCATGAGTGACTATGGTTATAATGGGTAAATTGATAGAAGATGCCTTGTAAAATGTGTTACCAACCTTAGTTAATAAACTTTTAATTTAGATTCACTTTAAATATAAAAATAACCAAAGTGATAAAAAAAAATATTAACCAAAAATCTTTTTTTACAGAATTAAACAAAAATCCTGTAGAGGGTTTTTCTGCGGGCCTAATAGATGACAATGACATTTACAGGTGGGAAGTTCTTATAATAGGACCCCCTGATACTTTATAGTAAGTATAGTGTTTGTTTAATATAATAATAAACTTAAATTTGAAAGTTTTCTTAATCTAATGAGCATTTATTCTGTTTCAGTGAGGGGGCTTTTTTAAATGTCACCTTTATTTTCCAAAAGAGTATCCACTTAGGCCACCTAAAATGAAGTTTGTGACAGAAATATGGCATCCAAATAGTAAGTAGAAAGATTTCTGTAATATTAAAAACTACCCTCAGAAATGTCTAGTATTTTTTAAAATTGAACATCCTGTAAAGCCCCTACAGACTATGATCTTTTTCATCCATTCGCATCGCTGCGAGTCTAATCGACGAGCTGAATGAATAGTCTGGCCTAAAACCGCCCAGTAGAACCTGCGGTTTAAATATCTGCCGAAGCTTGATTTTCGACACGCCGAGACGAACGGTCCGCACCAAAACGATAATGTGTGGGGATCTCGTTCTAACTTGTCGGTTTTTTTCAGTAGCGTGCATAATTTAAATAGCGTTTTGTTGTTTCGATTGAGTTCTCCTTTGAAAATATGGACCAAAATTAAATTTCAAAACAATTTGTAATAGAATTTATTGAAGTATATCGATAGTTTCCCTGTTTATGGAAGATTAAATTCTCTTTTTTTAACGATAACTGTTGCGGCGGCTGCAACTGCTAATAATTTCGTACGTCACTGCCAATAATTGCGTACGATTCATCGTCTTGTTTAAAATAAACTGCTAGCTGAGTGGATAGTCTGTGGGCAATACAGATCCGGGATGCAACACGAGCGTCTCAACTCGCCACGATACGAATGGACGAAAAAGATCGTAGTCTATGGGGGCTTAAATTGTATTACCACATTTGATATGTCTGTCTTTAACAGTTTTGCAAATAGGGGACATCTAAATCTATTAATAAGAAATATTTAAATTCCAATATACACTGAGTACAGTAGTTAGGGTCATATTATGAAAAACTTTTATTTTATTTTTAATTTTTGGAAAAAGTTATTTTCCATAAAAAGGTTTGCATATTCCAAAACCTAAAAGGCAACCTTTAAATTGTATTAGTCAACTAGGGGGTTTGGCTAAAAATGTAATTATTGCAAAAGAGTAAAGTACTTCTATTTCTGTTAATATTGTAAAGTATTATGAAGAAGAGAAGCTTTCAATTAACAAACACTTTCAAATATGCAAACTTGTTTATTTATAAGAATGTTTTTTTCTCCGCCTATAATAAAAATTTAGATTTATACAGGGTGATTCAAAAATCGTTCACGAAACTTAAGAGGGTGATTCTACTTGACAAAATAAGGGTAGAGATTCATATAAATTTTTTTCAAAATGTCATTTGTTTTTCGAGTTGCAAGCCGTCAAAGTTCAATGTTTATTTTGGTTTTTTCGCCATATTGCATTTAATTTTTAACCAATCCAGTTGATATTTGGCACACAAATCGAGCTTTGCAGATTCTACAGTTTTAAGACAAAAGTACTTTTTTAAATACCGCCAGAGGGTCACTTTACCTAAAACTTAAGGTTTATTTATATCATAACTTTTTATTTTGATAGATATTGCAAAGCTGGGGCGCCATTTTATAGGCAATCAAAAACTTAAAAAATAAGGTACTCTTTATTAAAGTCGATAAACCTCAACCGTTTAGGCACCAATAGACATCAAAGTTTTCATCAGTTTCAATCAAATTACCTACATACATACCGGGTGGTGTCCAGTAACTCAACCGACAAACTTTACGGGGCGATTCTACAACAGAAAATAAGAAAGAAACTTCATTTAAACATATGTCCTAAACATCTTAGTTTTTGAACTACAGTGTGTTAAATATTTAAAAAAAAAACCTTTCTGTCACCCCCTTAATATATTTAATAATTATAATTGTTTTAACTTTTATCTGTTACATTTCAAAATGCCAGAGTATCAGAATAAGTATGCACTAATGTACTAACTGAAATTTTCAGTTATCACTGAAAACAAAAAAGTTTTTTCTTCGTAATTAAACAAGTTTGCATATTTAAAAGTTCTTTTTAATTCTAAAAACCTTTTCTTTATACAAATTTTTGATAGTGGCAAAAACACAGATACTTTACTCTTCCAAAAATATCATTCTTGGTCACACATTGTAGATGACTGTTACAATTTGATATCTGAAGGTTGGATTTAAGGTTTTGGTTAGTTCTGGTTAGTTATTAAATATTTTTTTTTTAAGAAATCTTGGCAAGTGTCTAACAACATCCTGTAATTATTATTTTTAGTTGACAAAAACGGCGATGTATGTATATCGATCTTACACGAGCCAGGTGATGACAAATTCGGTTATGAAAAAGCCTCGGAGAGGTGGTTACCCGTACACACTGTAGAAACCATTCTGATATCAGTAATTTCGATGCTTGCAGATCCCAACGATGAAAGTCCGGCTAATGTTGATGCAGCAGTAAGTTCTATTAATTTTTTATAATAATAATAAAAATAATACATTTCTCAAAAAAATATCCCACATGCTCAATTTTTTCCATTAGCTTCAATACAAAAATGCTTTAATTAAATGATCATACCGCATGTAATTAAGTTATTAAGACAATAAAAAAGAAAATGGTAATAAGAGATCAAGCTATAACTTTGACCATTATTATTTGCTGTTAACAATACATCTTACAGGGTGATTAAAAGTTGTTGAGAAAAAGGACTCATTCCTAATCGCCCTGTATGATGTGCTGTTAAAAGGTAAAAAGTTATCAAATTTGTGATTAAATTATGCCCTTAGTCATTCCTGATATTTTCCTTTCCTAATTATGTTAATTATTAAAAAATATATGTATATGAGCATCTAGAAAAGACCCAGGTTAAGCTATAATTTTTTTGGAAGAATATTTATTATTGAATGTACAGGGTTTTCATTTATGTTTTGACATCCAACTTACATTGATAACTAAATAATATAAAAAAAAACACTACTTGTATAAAAGTTTCATAGTTTTTTTATCTATTATATTTTAAGCATGACAAAAGAAACAAATAAACATCAAAAATGTGAGAAATTCGTCTACTAAAGTCGGAGAGAGACTTCTTAATCGGCGGGCACTCTAACATCGGTTCTAGTGATTGGAAAATGAAAAACTTATTTTTTTTTGTGTTTATTAATGTTATAATTTGTCGGGGAACCTAAAAAAGTTTTAAAAAATGCAGAATACAATGCTGGAAAAAAAATAAACTGACTTTTTGACTTAATTTTTCCAACATGTTTGCTTTAAAGAAAAAAGAAATTTTGTAGGTTCACATAGAAAATACTGTTATTAAAAAGATGTGTGCAAAATTTCAGGAAGATCGGTCAAACGTTTTTTTAAGGTTTTGTGCTCGCCAATTTGAAAATATAGTTTTGAGAAAAACGCGTTAAAAAGTTTGAATAGGTACATAAAAATTCAATGATTAAAGTGACTTACTCAGTCTGTAACTGTGGCGACGCCACCTTTTTGCTTTAGGGGTAGCTAAGGAGGGCCCAACATTTTTAGGGGTGGCCAAATTTTATATATAAAATTTTTGAAGACCAAAAAAAAGGTCCTTATTTCTAAATATTTAACTGTTGTTTTGTGTCCCACTTCTAATTTACTTCTACAAACTATTTTTTCCCTTCTTATGTTACGTTACAGGGGTGGCCCATCTATTTTTCAGAGGTGGCTGGGGTCACTCCTGGCCCCCTGGCTTTGCCACTGCTCTGTAATATAAGAAATACTGAAAATTATGTTCTTAAAAGACTATAGTATATATAATATATATATTTAGGGTGGCCTTCAGAGAGACCTTAACAGATTAGTCAAGTGGTGTGACAACAATAAACTTAAGCTTAATACTAAAAAGTGTAAGGTGTTGCGAATCTCTAAATGTGCCAATCCCACTAATAGCCTATACTCCATTGGAGATGAAACGCTTGAGGTGGTGTCTTCCATGAACGATCTGGGCGTGATTTTTCAGTCTGATCTGTCATTTAACATTCACATTGACAGCATTGTTCTTAAGGCTTTTAGACTTCTTGGATTTATTAAGAGAAACACTAGGCACATTGTGGACACCAGGGCTATACTTTCCCTATACAACTGCCTTGTTAGAAGCATTCTAGAGTACTGCTCTATTATATGGTCTCCTATATATCTGTATAATATCATGAGGATTGAACGGGTACAAAATAAGTTTGCCAAATACTTACTTTTTAAGTTTCATTTTCCCTATGTTGGCTTACCCTATGAGACCAGGCTTTTGTTGTGTGGCATGAAGAGTTTGGAGCAGCGCCGGAGGGAGTCTCTTCTGATATTTCTTTACAAGATTGTAAACAATATGATTAACTGCAGCGAATTGGTGGAAGGTGTTTCCTATCGAGTTTCTGCCAGGCGGACCAGGCAAACTCAACTTTTTGTGGAACATTACCACAGGACCAATTATGGCTCAACGACTTTTCTTCATAGACTGCTCAAAAATTATAATCGTTATTTTTCAGACTATGATTTATTTAACTGTAGCCTCTCAATTTTAAAACGACGTTTGTAGACTTTCTGTTTTATTTGTAGTGATATTATTGTCTTGTGTTATTATTGATATGATTGATTTATTATTTTAGAACAGTCACCTTTTATATTTATTGTTTTTTTTTTTTTTAAGTACCATTTAGAATTTTTAATTCTGTAGTGTGCTGTTTGTGAATAAATAAATAAATAAATAAATATACTAACATATTAAGAAAAAAAATCATCATTTTACGGGCATCTCCCCTTCAGAAGAACATTTTTTTTTTTTTTTTTGGTGGTGTTTAAGTAGGATTTTAATGAATTTAAAGAAAAATATTATATGCTACTGCTTTTTCACAAAAGAAAAATTATTTTTATAATTTCTAATTTATTCTAATTAAATTTCCTGAATGGCATTTTGCTTTTAAAAAAATAAGGTAGTTTCCTCTTTATAAAAAAACATATTTTTACAGTTTTTGAGAGCCCAGTATACCAAAACAAATTTCAGTTCTTGTAAATCATATTTTTTTACAGATTAAAAGATTTTTCTTTATTAAGAATGACCTTTGTGAAAACTAAAATTTTTAAGGCATTATTTTTTCCGTTGTAAACCCTATCCATGGACAGTCTGTATAATATAGTTTCTAGACTGTGGAACCTGCTGCCAGTTAACAAACTTCCTCTTACCCTGCTTAAGACACCCACGGTACGTTAGTATTTAGGCTTTCAGCCTTCGTGGATTGTCCAAAGATTTAAAAAAAAAAAAATATATTAAACTTTTTTTTTTTTTTGCAGAAAGAATGGAGAGAGCAATATTCAGAATTCAAAAAGAAAGTCGCCAGATGCGTTAGAAAATCACAAGAACAGGAGGAGTGTTAGTAGAGCTTATAATTATTTATATTTAAAAATATAATAACTTTTTAAAAGCAGCCAATCGAAGAACATCAATTTTTTTGGTCGAAGCAAATTTTCCAATTGTTTACCAGAAACCGATCTTCGGAGATTGCAGCGGCTTTTTAAGTCTTCTTGTATTTTTTATTGATTCGTAGAACCGCTAAAACCATAGGCGTCACAAGTAGGGTATATTTGATGCTATTTTGTTTTTAAATCCAGATAAAATTGTGCAGTGTCGAATTAATTTAATTTCAAACCTTTCTGTTTTTTTCTAATAGTGCAGGAAATATGAAAAAAACTTTGTGTATTTTTTATATGTTGATAACGGTATTTCTCTAGTAACCTTGTAGAATTTTCAACCAGTTTGACTAAAAGTTTTGGTAGATCACAAATGAAGGCAGCAAATAGGTCTCAAAAAAATTTTGTTGTTCAAGAGGTTACCAAAGATTAGACATGATAAAACTTTATTATTCCTATTTTTTTACTCTATAAAATTTGTATCCTAATTAAAAGAAGAATTATTAAGCTGCGTTATACCTATTAAATACTTTTTTATAACTCGACCAGAGTTTTTTAAAATTTTCTTCGGCCCTTAAAAAAACACGAAATATGATTTTTTTCCAAAAATATACGTTTGTAGGAACATTATTAAGTGTGACAGAAGATTTTGTAGCACATTAGAGTGGGTGTACAATGTGGTTGTTTATAATATATGTTGACAAGCTTTATGTTTCTTGAACTATATTTTAACCCCTACTTACTAATAGGGACTGTATATTTTTGTATAAACAACCAAGTTGCAAGAAGAAAACGCGGGCGCTATTTTTCTTGCAGCTGCACGGCTGTTTTGGTTAATAGTTTAGTGGTTTTTAAGGTATTAACCTTAAAATATTCTTACTTTTTACAATTAAACTAAGCTTAAAGAGCTTTGGTGCATAAATTTTGTACCTAGGAATTTTAGAAATGCTTAAATAATAAGTTGTTTATAATTTTCAGTAAGTTTTATTGTCAAAACAGGCTGCAGAATAAGTTTTAAACTGCAAAAACTACTTCTACAGCTGAAATATATTGTGAACATCAATCATTTAAGATTCTAAAATAAAGAGCTTTACCTGTTAGAATCAGTAGGGCTTAAAATATGAAAAAAAATAATTTTGTCTTTCTTTGAAAGGTATGATATTTTAAGAGTCCTTTTTATCAACTAGACGTTTCCGAATAGTGTAACTCCAAACATCCCTTAATATAATAACATAGCCAATAAAATGGAATAAAAGGTTCTTGATAACGTAAGTGATTCGAGTATAAAGAATATTTGAGTGTATACTACTTTTTCCTAACTTATGTGTTTTTGCAGTATCCTTAATATATTTTTTAGGTCATTTAGATTCTTTTTGTATGGTAGATGATTTAAGGAATGTTAGATACTGTAAATTATCCTTTTTATGTCTCGAAAATTTTATAGACTGTATAGTTATAGTTATTAGCCTGGGCAAAAAAATTAATATAAATAATATTCTTTTTTTTTTGTCAAGTCCAATAATTATATTAAGCGATGTTTGGTTAAACCGTTTATACAGTGGGTTCAAAAAATCCGCACTATGATACAGATTGTCCAAATGATGCAAAGTTTACAGAATGTACAATATTTTTGGATCAAAAATCTTTGTTTAAGTAATACACAATTTTTCTGAATCACTAGCAGAAAAATTTTATACAAGATCTCAAACAAGCCAACTTGAGATAAATTATTGTCTATTAATTATAATGCGTGAGCAGATCAGTAATTGATTAATTTTTATTTTAGTTTAATTTTTAAAATAAATGCGATTATTTAAACAAATGTTTGTTATTATTTTTTCTTTTATTATTTAGGCGCTGCTTCCTGTAAAGACTATTTAAAAAAGTGGTATATGGGAGACATGTGACTAAAGTGAGATAGTGTGGCCTATATTTTGCCCCATTAAGATCACGAATAATGTTAAAAGACCCACTTTTAATTTATTTCTAATGCAATACCGCAAAGTACACAAAAAATGTTAAAGTAAACAAACCTTTCTGAAAGCACATAGCCTCTGACAGAACCTGATTACATATTTTTAGATAAATAAATAAAAACATTGCTAAAACACGCATTACGTACTTAAAAAACATCATCTAATTTCGTCTCTGGCCTGTCATAAAACCTGTGGCGTGTTGCGTACTCATCGGGTTGAATATTTTTTTGCAGCAATAAATCACTGTTTAGAAAAAAGTTTGTTTACTTTATAATTTTTTGTGTAATTTGCGGCATCGCTTTAATAATGAATTAAATCTGGTCCCAACTAAAACAAGATGCAAAAACAAAAGGGTCTATTTTGTATATATATATATATATATATATATATATATAATAAAACTAAGTTGATAAAATGTGCGTGCCGATAAAACTTGAAAAGGAGTCCCGATACGATAAAGGGACTTATATAGTGGAATAGCCCTTTATCCCCCTCAAACAAGAAAGTTCCCGTTTTAACCTAAAGGGCGTATTTTTAAAGATATAATTAAGTGTAGTGGCGCCATCTGTTGTCAAGTATTTGAATTCCATTCAGAACAACGGTTATTTGGGTTGCGTTGCGAAAGGCGCTGCGAGCAATTGCAATTGTTTTCAATATTTTTTTACTTTTTTACGTCATAGTTTATTTTTTATTTCCACTACCACGTAATCTCATATCAACTCCCGAGCGAAGTCGGGAATATGAGATCCGATCATATCCCAGACAACCCGAGATCCACTTGTTACAAGGGGTATTTTTAAATTGTTTTTATAGAAAAGATTGTTAATCTTAATATTTTCTTCAGACACCAGTAGAGGGGAAAACTTTTATGAACATTTGATATACTGGAGATATATATTTTAAGATGAGATCCAATGAGTATGTAGGAAAGATGAGTTCCGAACTTGTATAATTTTAAGTATATACGCGTGGTGAGATCCGACAATGTTGCCATATTTTTTAAAAGTACTCGTACAATGTTTGCTTCTTTTGACTATTTAATACCTTAGGATGCAATTAGATGTAAATTTTAGTATTTCATTTGGAAGAAATTTGAAAAAATATATATCAATAGCAAAGTTTACAAAATAAATAATATGTAAAATTCCGTGGTATGTATATGTGGTTTATAATTTTATTGTTTTATTTTTTTTTATTATTGCTATGGCTCCCTTTTTGTAGAAAAAAACTCGTTTATTAGCTGGAGGTATCTTTACCCATAAAAGATTAAACTGGAGAATGGCTATTTTGCGGTGATCTCGATACACATTTTTCCATTGCCCAGTGTTTTTTGTCAAGGTAATGTTCAATGATTTTCGTGTATATTATTGAACATTACCTAAATTATTATTGCTTTTAAAATACTACATTATTGAATTAAGGAATAATGTGAATGAGTTTAACATTATTTTTGTACCTCTAATAATTCCACATCATTTACGAATGTTCATTCTCTTTCATTTATAGAAAAAAATTATGTTTTTAAGATTGATAAAAATTATAATTACTTAGTAATTACATTTAAGACAGAAATAATAAGAGAAATTCAGAATACCTTTTTGTAACAAAGGGAAAAGTTATACATTTTTATTTTAAGGAGATACCTATATCGGTAAGTATCATTATATATTCTCCAATTTAATCCAATTGTAAATAATTGATATTTTGAAGATTACTATAGGTAATGTTTAATTAACAAGCCGAGATCCTGTATGTATATAATATAATATTTTGTCGATTTATTGATATAAAATTTGAACTTTAAATTTACTATTCAAAATAATAATTCAATTAATTTTAATTGATGTTTTTGTTTTAGAAAACTCAATCTTAATGAATATTTCAGATTAGGAAAACACCTTAGTAAATCATCAAAAATTCAGTCTATTCGTACTGCATAAAATGATTATCTCGACAATTATTATATAAGTTGGTTTTGCTCCATTTGTATTTTGAACAAGAAAAAAATGCTTTTTTAAAGGCCAACATTTCTCAAAACTGTAATATATCGTCAGGGCCCAGGGAAAAGGAGAGTATGTACAAGGATGTATTTTGCACCCCCTTATTTCGATTATTTGAAGAGATATCAAACAAGTGATGTAATTTGCCCATAAAAGCATTGTCTATCGACAGGAATCAAATGCAAAATTTTCAAAATCTAAATTAAGAAAAAACGATATTAAAAAAATAAGTTGATGATGCGGGTTTAAAGACGAAACGTCGCCCTTTTATAGATGAGAATTATTATAAAGTGATTTTTATTCTTTTATTAAAAAAATATTTGGAATTAAGAATTAACCCATATATTTGTTTTGATATTTGATGTTATCAACCCTGTTTATCATGTTATTCCGCCTTTCTGACTAGTTTTAGAGGTTAGAATAGATATCGTTAGAGAAGCTTGCAGAACGTCGTAGAACTTATAAGAACGTGTTTAGATTATTATGAAATAATAATATCGAGATTATATACCAAAAGTGATTCTAATAGTAATTTATCGACCGGAAATGACTAATAGTGACTCTACTCTGACTCTAACTGACTCTAACTCTACTGCAAGTGACAAGAGTGATTTATATTTAAGTACTTATGAAAATTTAGTTAAAAACGATTTCCTGAAAGCGTCCAACATATTTTTCAGACTACACAATTATTTTTAGCTCTGATAGTGACTCTTATAATCTATGAATTGTTTATTTTAGTTTGCATGTTAATTTGCTATTAAGGAAATGCGTGTTATGATATTTGATGTTGTCAACCCTGTTTATCATGCTATCCCGCCTTCTGACTAGTTGAAGAGGTTAATTAGATTTCATGGTAGAAGTTGCAGAACGCTCTGCAGAACGTATAAGAAACGTGTTAACATTTTTATAAAAGTTAGGTACTGCTAGATTGTACAAAATGCTTTTAATGTTAATAAAACATAATTTTAAGAACAAGTAAAATTTATTTTATCAAGAAGTATCAAGATAATACAGTATTATCTGGCAAAGTTTGTCAAAGAATCTGTAAAGGAATGGGCAATCAGACACTGTATTGGTGTCCATAGACAGCATTTGTAGCAGCTTAATGCTCCTCAGCATCAAATATTTTCATCAACGGATAAATTTATTCTACGGATAATTTTATTATTATAACGACTACGATTGTTGTTGTCACGATGAAAAATAGAAAAATATGGCTATCTATCCATTGGTGAATACTCTAGCCCTAACAGATTGGCATAAATGCATGTTTTTACAAAAGGTTCTATGAGTTTTTTTGTCTTGTTAGTGCGTTTTTTAAAAGTACTTGTATGTAAAATACTAAAGCTAGACTTTTAAGCTAAAAGTGTCCCTCAATGGGCATTTTTGCCGTTTTTTAACCGCAAAATTACATTTAAATATTTACTTTGATATTGATGATTTTATTTTATTAAAGAAAGACAAAACTCCGAAGTTGAGTTAAAAGAAATTATTGCACTTATCATACATATATCGCAGAAAGACCCGACATATACTCTTCCCAAGTGCATCACTTATATTAATGGCAAATTTATTGACTAAAGACCTTTGGGTTTGAGGCTATTTAATATACATATTGATGAACATTTTTTTATTAACCTATGTGAAACAAACCCATTATGTGAGGAAGATAATGTAAATGCCTGCGAGATAGTTGATGGTAGAAAAACGCCTATATCGTTAGCATCAAGCGTTTCAGTCTTTTATATTAGAGAAAAATCATCTTTCTTTTCATGGAACTACCAATAAACGAAAAATTAAATAATATATGTATTACAGTTCTGGTAAAAGCTGTTACTATTTTCTTAGCTGTGTCATTAAAACACATTTTCATGAATGGGCTCTACCGTATAACCCAAAGAGTGCAGCAAAGAATGCACTTAAAGCTGTCACTTAAGCCATGTCCCGACTTGGATACAATCGGTGCAACATTGTCGACCGACTGTAGCTTGTTCAAAAATTCTTGAGCAACATAGTTGGCCAACATTTACAGAGATAAGTGTTTTGCATCCACACTAGCTTTGGCAAAATGAAAATCGCTGCTGGCGTTTGTGCCGCGTATTTGGTTATAAAAAAAGACAACATTGAAAAAAGACGCTGGTGGCAGAGTTTTACCTATTTTGGACTAGAACCTGTTTTTGTAAGTCCTAGTATAGCATTTCCTTATAACAAATCTGGTCACCCTCTCACACAGAACACCTTAACAATTTGGTTTATTTTTTAATCGAAAAATCTTAATATGTAGAATGCAAGAAAAAGTTCTTGTGAACATTTATTTTTAAGAGGATCCCTTTTTCAGATACAGGGCTTAAAATTTAATTTAACACAAATTATTTTTTGAAATATGTCAAAAACTATATGACCCAATTTTGGTAAAATTAGTTCAGGCGCAGCGTTAAATTATTCAAACTTAATATTATTTAGAAAAAATTTAAGATTGCTATTGCTTTTTCTTAGTTTGATATGTTTTTAAATCAAGTAACAATTTTTTTGATGATTCGTCTCTTTCCTCTAGTAAAAAAAAAAACTTTTTTTAGCCTTATATTTCTAGCGTGCTTAAATTTATTTTTACATTATTTAATTAGGTTGCTCTACCTGCGCCTCTTATATACTTAACATTAATCGAATAATATCAAGTCAAGCCCTTACTTGCTTCGAAAGCATACAAAGTTTTATCCGTTTTATCCAAACGGGTAAAAAAAATATGATATAGTTAAACCAAATATTTTTTCTATTAACTTTAACAACTTTAAAAATGAAACTTTAAAATACTTAAAAGGCTTTTTTTCTATGTTTTTATGAGATTTTTTTAAAATTAAAGTTTCCCGATTAAAACTGAAGATACCCTGTATAGCTAAACCATCCAGACAAAACAAGCTGACTTAGTTTTGTTTCTGATTCATCACTAATCGTAAAAATAATAAAAACATTCGAGAACAACCTAATATGTACCATGATTCAGGGATTTATCAATATTCCATAAATTGATTAATCGGACAAAAATTTGATGGCGTGTTATATTTTGCGACTATCTGCGATCTCGACTTGCTGGGAAAATGCAAAAATAAGACGCAACAGAACATTGGTGACTTCGTGAGTGTTTGGCAGATAAACATGTTATCTCGTGGTCAAAAAATTGCCTCTATGGCAAGAACAAATGGTAAGTTGACTAATCCATAATATGACCATTTAGTTAATTATATCTTCTTAACGGCCAGTTTCACAATATTTGGTTCACACTAACCATAGGTTTGTTACCATAAAATAAACGAAATACTGAAATGTGATTGGTGTTGCCAAAATAGTTAACCCAAAGGTGATGGTAACCATTTATTTTGAAACTGGGCATGAGGGTTTCAAAAGTTTTTGCCAGTATTTTGAGTTATGCAGAGGGTCTTTCCCCGTATATTGATCCCTCCTTATCTCCTTTATTTGAAGAGATAGAAAAAAATTAAATACCAAACCTTTAGGATTTTATTTGAACCGTCAGAATTTTCTATCAACAAAAACAAAAGATGTCAATAGCTGTTAAAGTGGTAAAATTGACACTTTTTGACGCCATTTTCTTCATACCAAAAGACGATTGTATCAAAATTATTTATTTTCATTTTATAAAAGCCTGCAATAATGTAACATTATAAAAGAGCAATTATTAATTTGATATTCACATATTTTAATACAGTAACTTTTTTGTACAAATTTGTTTACTTGGTTGCTCCTCTTATGAGATCTGTTTATAATAATGCTTAATTTTAATCAATGATTAGGTTTTGTCTAGACAGGGATGGCGTAATACGATATGTCAAAGTTTAGAGGTAATAAATATGAGCCAAATCGATTATGTGCTACTCATATGCCTGAAATAAGTCATATTTTGCAATTATCTATTAATTTTTATATTATTTGTAAAGTAATGAATGACTGAAATAAATAATTATTATCTTTACTTTCCTTTGCTTCTTTGCCTTTGATTTCTTGGTCTTCTATCTATCCATGGTATTTATCTACAGTCTACACTCTTTACTTTCACTTTTAATTTCTTCCTTTCAAAAGAAATCGTCGCTAATTTTTGTTAACGGTTTTAGATGAAAAAATATATGATTTCGAAGAGGAAGTCGAAGATCCTTGGGTATTTTTCAACCAATGGAAAAAAGTAAAATAAAAACACATTCGTTGCCTAACAGTGAATCGCATAGCACTGTAAGCTTTTTAAATTATTATTTTCATATATCCTAATTATTTTCATATATCTTAATTACAAATTATTTTAGACTATTATTTCGCCTACAATATTAGATGAAACAACATCAATACCGTTGAATTTTGATTCTGAAAAATATGAAAGTTCGAAAGAATCTGAAAACACCAAAGAATATGAAAATATACCAAATCTTAAATACAAATCTGAAATACCTGGCCACCAAAGTATTTCATGTGAAGATTTATACTCCGATTTATCCTCCGACAGTGAGATAATCACAGTTAATAAGTTTAAGGTTCGTAGTTATAATTTTACGAAGTTGTAAAGTAGTCCCAACAAAAATCTTTACTTTTGTTTGTATTTGTAGAAATATAAGAGAATTAAAGCTCTATCTGAAACATCTAGTGGTACAATACGAGTAGAAGCAAATGTTTCTCATTCAAATGCAATGGATAATAGTCAAAATTTCAAAGAAAATGAAAATTTTGAAGATAACTCAAAAAATATTAAAGGAGCTAAAAATTTGAAAGTAATGCGTTTTTATTTCTAAAAACGTATGTATAAAATAATGTAATCTATTAATATTTTAGAACCAAAATAACGGTTTACAAAACATCCCACAGGACAAAAATGAAAACGATCGACTTAATACCGCACCGATAGCTCCGAGAGACATATTGGTAAAAATATCTCTTTATTGCATTGAAAAAATACCAATTTATTTTATTTTTTAGAATACGAACCACAGGGTAGAAACAAGTCGTCGAATGGGACGGGTTTGGGATAAAAAGATAGATGTCCATATTGTAATAATGATGTTACTAATTTTTCAAGACATTTATTTAGAAAGCACTCAAAAGAAGATGATGTAAGAAAAATACTAACTTATCCAAAAGGAGACAAACAAAGAAAATTAATGATTGATTTGCTACGCAAGCAAGGAAATTTTACTGCTTTTTCTAATAATTTAATTCGACCCGTTCAAAGACCATCAAGTTATAGACCTGAAAAAATTCCACCTTTTTGCCATGCAAATATTGTAAAGGATTGTATAAACGAGAATCTCTTAACAAACATATCAAGAAATGTCCGTGTAATAATGATAATATATCTGGTGCAAGATATGGAAGTGAAGGTCAAACAATGCTTGCATTTACAGCTTCGAGACAAGGATTTTAAATCGTCTTCGCCTTAAGAACGAAGTATTTACAAAAATGAAAGTAGACCGAATCTCTCTCACTGGAAAAAACGATCCTATCATTTGTCAATATGCAGAAGATTATTTACGAAAACATAAAAGGCCACATATTAGCTATTTAGTGAGCAATAAAATAAGGGAACTCGGGAGATTATTAATTTGTTTAAAGGATACCTATAACATAAATTCAATGTTGGAAGCTTTAAAACCGGAGAATTTTGACAACGTAGTATCTGCAGCTAGATACATTAGTGGATACAACGATTCTACAAAACAATTCAAAACACCGTCCTTAGCATTACATCTGCGAACGATACTTCTAACCGTCTCTTCGACTGCAATAACATTATTAATGAAAAAAGATCCTATTATAGCAGTAGAAAATCATTCGGAAATAATAAAATATGTAAAAGATTTTCGTAAATTAGTGGAGTCCAACTGGAAATTTGAAATGGGCAGCTTAGCTCTTAAAGACTTGACAGAAAAGAATTCTCTTAGTAAACAAAAATTACCTATAACAAAAGACATTTTATTATTTAATGCTTACTGTAACAAAGTCTCTGATGAAGCTGCCAATGTTTTAAAAAAATCGTATAATAATGTAGATGCTTTTAAAAAACTTTTAGAAACTGTTTTGGTTTTAACGATTTCTTTAAACCGAAAAAGAGTGGGCGACGTACAGTATATTACTCGCGATAATTACACGTGCTTGAAAGATAATCGGGAAGAATGTTTTAATATTCTCACTGAGGGCGAAAAAGAATTGACCAAGAATTTCAAAAGAATAATTACAATAGGAAAAGGAAGTAAAGCAGTTCCAATACTTTTTCCAAAAAAACTTCAAGAATATATTGACCTTACGTTAAATATCAGAGATAAAACAAATTTTATTCCTAAAGAAAATCCATACTTATTTGCCCATGTAGGATCTAAATCAAAATGGATTCACGGCTTTAGTATAATGAAGAAGTACGCAAAGTTATGCGGAGCTCAATATCCGGAAACCATAACATCTTCACGATTAAGGAAACAAATTGCTACAGTTCTACAAATTTTAAGTCTCAATGAAGTTGAAATGGAACAATTAGCTACTTTCATGGGACATACTAAAAAACCCATGAGGAATTTTACAGGTATAATAGATATAAATAAAACTGTAAATATTTAATAACAATTATTTTCTTTCATTTTTAGGTTACCTCAAGAAGTCTTCCAAACCTCCAAAATTGCTAAATTACTTCTAACCGTGATGGGAAAAGGCGTAAACACTGAAGATCAGGGTAAAACAATTGATGAATTGGATTTTGAATTAAACGCGTGGGAAAAGAACAATTCAAATGACATTGAGAAACACTCGAAAATTGGTAAAGTACAAAATTTTTAAAACATTGAATTATCGAACTTATATTATTCATTATTTACAGAAGAATCTCCGCTAAACGTTTCGGAATCAGATGTAGAAACCAATAATGATGGACCAAATATATTAATAGATATTTCTAGAAGACATAAAATACAAAAAGAAAAAAGTAAGATTTTTATGTTCAAACCTTTTTTATAAATTAATATCAAATTAGTCTTCTAAATTAAAACGCTATTTTAAATAGAAGTTACTTTAAAAATTACACTAATATAATTAAGCAGGTAATACCTCTCATATGAAATAACTTTTTAGACATTTTGGAGAACAATGATATATCTTTAAGAGATATGCCAAGTACTTCAGCAGGTTATCCTATGAACAGTGACCTAAATGAGTCAGGTAAAATGTGTAACTCCTACACAACGCATTTGTATGTCTATCTTTATTTTTATCTTTAAAATCCACACTTATTTTTATTTTTCTAAAATACGCTGGATATTTATAGAAAATTCAAACTCATCAACTATGTCAAAAAAGAGAAAGCACCACGAGAAACTAGTACAAGAGGATCATGGACTTCCAAGCATAAGAAAATTATGTTACAATTCTTTCGAAAAGAAATACAACAGAAAATTGCCCCGAAAAAAGATCAATGTGTCAAATTACAAAAGAAATTTCCCCAACTGTTTAACAATAAAACCTGGGTACAAATTAAAGTTTTTGTATATAATACCTATAGAAATCAACATTAGGAATATGGATGTATTATATTTACTGAACGAATCAGAATCAGGTAATTTAATTATTTCTAGTGTTTTCTTTTTACCTAACTTCTCTATACACTAAACACCTATATTCTTACTTTTCCTTTCTTATTCTCACACACTTATTTGCCTAATAATAATATAATATTTTATTGCAGTCACATAAATACTTTATTTGTTTCGCCTTGCCCATTTACACCAACTGTTTTAGGGGATCTTAAGCGCTAGGTAGAGAATATTTATATTAGAGTTATTCTCTACCTAGCACTAAGGATCCCTAAAACGAATTGGTGAAAAATGGATAAAACTTACCTAAAAATTTTCACTATAAAAATAATATACAGCATGTCCAAAATAAAATGGGGTACTTGAGAATATCAAATATCGTTGGAGATACAATATTTGAGCATGTTTAATATCACCGTGTCCCATATTCTAAGAATTTGATTATCTTTGTTTTTATCATAAAGAGTGTATTAATATTAAGTATTTTTTAATAAGAGTCAAAGTTGCTTAGCATTAATATTGTTATTTTCCATATAGCTATAGCTGCCTATGTATTTATACAGGGTGTAATTTAATTGATGGCTAAAAATAAAGGGTATGATTCCTTGGCTTATTTTATAAAAACAAAGTTTTTGTAAACAGATGTCCTAACCTCTTTACTTTTAAGCTTCAGGGTGCTAAAATTTTAAAATAAAAATTGCTTTTCTTATCATAACTTCATAAAATTTAAGACGCACCTACTAATCACCAATAGGCATTTTTTGATGTAAAATATTTTTAATTACTTGCGCCATCGGCGTTCGAGCGAGATGTTTACTGGACATTTAAGAACAAATCTGGTACGCTATTGCTTTCTTCAAAAAAAAAAATGTAAGATTCCCATGTATATTGCAACAAATTTGACTTCTTCACTGTTCTTCTTTGATGCACCGTTTTCGCGTAAAAAAATAAAATCCGGTTTTGATGCATTTTTGGTTTTTGGTATAGCAAAATAAAATTATTTTAAACTACTTGTCTGGTGCCCTATTTTTATTTTTACGCAAAAACAGTACATCGGACGAAAAAAATCGATATGTCAAATTTGTTACAAAATAAATGAGGATTAAAAATATTTTTGTATTTAGAAAAAGCGATGGCGTAACATTTTTTCTAAAATATTCAGTATTTATGCAGTACGGACGCCACTAGTAGAAATATTATTATATATTTAAAAATCTTTACATTAAAAAAATTCCCATTGGTAAATGCGTGCAAAATTTTATGAGAATATCTCGAACAGTTTTAAAGTTATAAAATAAAAACGATTTTTTCTTAAAACTTTAACACCCTGTAGCTCAAAAGTTAAGAAGTTTAGGACATATTTATACGTGAACTTTTCTTCCTTAAATGGGCTTGGAAATCAAATCCTGTATTTTTGACCATTAATTAAATTTTTACCCTGTATATTAATTTTAATTTAGTTATTTTATTGGTTAACAAAAGCGTGCAGAAACCAGAAGTAGCTCCAGAAAAACAAAAATGTATAATTATTAAACCTTTAGTGCAAGGGTTTTTGGAAACCAACCTAAATATAACACAATATTCTTTTAAATACCATATCTTTTTTATTTGTACGCTTTTGTTCCTATGTAGAAATAAGTCATACTTTTTGTTTTTGAACTAAGTATGTTATTTCAGTCTAAAACTGTGTCTATTATTATTTCAAAGATGTGATTTAATATACAGGGTAATTTTTAAGTTGGTATTTTCCTCTTCCTCTTAACACAGTATAGAATGCAAGAAAATAAAAACATTTTTCAAAAAATTGTGTTCTGAAAATGCTTCATTTTCGAAATACAGGGTGTTAAAGTTGTAATAAAAATGCCTTTTTATCATAAGTTTCCTACTACTCCAGATATGTCCACAAACTTTGGTACACTTCTTGTCACCATTACGTTACATTTTTTGATGTAAAAATTTTGTCCAAAAATTTACCAGTGGCGTTCGAACAAGATTTGTATTGAATTATTTTCAAGAAAAAATAGTACGTCACTGCTTCTTTTCGAATTAATTTTATTTTTAAATTAATCATTTACTTTAGAGTTAATTTGGTCTCTTGTTATTTTTTCGTACGACGAACGGTTTTCGTTTAAAACTATAAAAGCAATTTTAATGCATGGCAAAACCGCTAAAATCTAATATGGTGTTTTGTATGTAAATTAAACCTAATAAAAAAACTACTGATTATTTTTTTATTAGGTTTAAATTGTAGTAATGTAAGTTTTGACATATCTGGAGTGATAGGAAAATTATGATAATAAAGGCATTTTATTCTTAAAACTTTAACACCCTGTATTTCGGAAACGAAGCATTTTCGAACAAAATTTTATTTGAAAAATCTTCTTATATTTTTGCATTCTATACTGTGTCAAGAGGAAAATAGCAAGTTAAAAATCACCCAGTATAAGGATTTAGAATAAGATATAGGACGTAAGAACATATTTATAAGATTTTGCTATTTTAACATGGAAAAATTGCATTTCATTTTACTTATGTCAAGTAAACTCTTTTGTTCTATATTTTTTTACTTTACGTTTTGACGATTTAATTTACAAAAACACGTTGTTTAATATTTTTTATTTAATAAATTTAATTTTCGAAAATGTGTTGTTTTTTTTGGCCCGAAATCTAGCTTATTGGATATACAAGATGTTTCTGGAGAAAAATAAAATAATTTAGGACCGTGTAAGGGAACAAAATAAGCCAAAAAGTTTCCGTAACGGCTTAGTTTTCGACATAGGGGGCATCAAAAAATTGTTTTTTTTTAATTTCTCGGATTCGCTTTGAAATATTTTAATGAATTTTGGTGGGTTGTAACAAAGTATAAAAAGAGAGTTTTTAAAAAGAAAGTGATTCAAGATCGGATTTTGATGCCATTGTACGGGATGTGTTTTATTAATTTAAATTTTTTATTTTATTAGTTTATTTTTAATACGAATAGTTTATTTTCGTAGGATGTGGATCCATGCAAAAATGAAAAACTATTTCGATTAAAAACTTAGTTTCTTTCAATTCATTTAAAAAATACTTTAGTCAATAGAAACAATAAAAACATTTAAAAATACGTTTTTTTGAATTACTCTATAATTTGAGAACAAAACTAATAAGTTGAGAAAATATTCAAAAGATAGAATATAAAACAAAATGAAAACAGAAACGTCAATATATAGTTATTTTTTCAGTGCTAGTCAAAAATAAAAACACTACTAATCTTTTGAAAAAGGGTTATATTTTTAACAGATCGTGTACATTGAGCATTGAGGAAGCAGGTTGTATAGATTTATTGCTATACAGGATGTCCCACGACGAACTGCGGCGATCGACTTCTCGAAAAGTATGCGTAAGACAGTTTTAAAAATTTGGGAATATAATAATATCAATGGGCGCATTTCAATAAAAGTATTTTAATTACGTTACCCCTATCGACATTAATAAATTCGCAGATTTTCAAAGTTTAACACAAACATTCTGAGAAATCAATTACCGCACTCCGTCGCCGTGTATAGCTGAATGGGCTCTTGAAAAATACATTCATTCCAACAAGGAACGCAATACATGTATGGTCTTTCTTTAGTTCGCATTTTGGATCGAGAAATCAAAAAACCTTGTTAAATAGCAACAAAATGTATTGCATGAGGGACCTGATGAGAGTTTATAAGAGTGATATTAAAACAGGTTAAGAACATTATGTTATTGTTCAAGTTGAATAAATGATAAATATTAAAATAACAACAATTACTAATTACTATTTTTAATATTTAATACTTATTCAACTTAAACAATAACATATGTTTAAAAAAATTTAAAACACAAAATCTTTATGCACTCTTGGCCTAATGATGGAATAAATTTTTCCAAAACACTGATAATTTAAAATTGTGATTTTTTTTTTAATTTATCAAGCTAAAATCCCAACTAAAGATAGAATACACTTACAAAATCAATCTCTTGCAATTTTGAAATAAACTTCAAAATATTTAGCGCTCACAGACTGATCAAACAAACGAAATGAAAAGTTATAAATAAATGTTTACCAAAATACAAATAGTTTACACTTTACTTATTATATAGTGTGTCCCGCAGGCTAGTGTTACAAGGGGACAAATGGACCAAACATTTTTAAATTTTAAAACGAAATTTTGAGAAAACTGGTCGCATTATCCAAAACAAATAAATACAGAATTTTGCTCCGATTGGTTTTATAAGGACAAGTTATACCCAAAAATATGTAAAATGGCCTAGAGTAAAGTACTTATATTTTAAAAAATAGAACAAAATAGTATAAGTAAATGATAGTAGTATGTAGATCATTGCTTTTATGTCAAAATTTGAAGTTAAAACATCAGAGCTAAAAAAAAAATAATTTTCAATTTTTTACATTACGCATTACAATTTAAAGGAAAATGTAAAAATAAATAAATAATTTTAAATATATTTTTTTTAAATTCACAGCCTTAAGCCAAGTGTTAAATTGTTAATGCATAATGTAAAATATTAACAAAAATATTTTTTTAACTTTAATTCTTTAACTTTAAATTTTGACATAAAATTTAATTCTCTACAACATTTACTTATACAATTTTGTCTTATTTTTAAAAATAAAGGTATTTTACTCTTGGTTTTTTAGTTATAACTCGTCCTGTGTATTACCAATCAGAGTAAAATTTTATTGGTCCATTAATCCTCTTATACCTAGCCTTTGACACACTGTACATTACACTAAAAACTTGAAAATAAGCTAAAATTTTTGATATCCGCACGTGAAATCGCGATCATCACATCGCACAACATTTCCATCTTGATCCACAGTCGGCGTATCAACAAAGTGGGGAAGAATCCATTGGCTGGCGACTCGTGCAAATTCTCGTGATGAGTTTCTGAAGTCAAATGCTCTTCTTCGTCTAAAACCACGTCTGTAGCATATACAAAACTGTTTGTATTCAACCAAGAATCCTCCTGGAATAACAGCAATAACACCCACGTTACTGTTTTGGGGTTTATAAGTATTTATTGCGTGCCGTACGTGTTCAATATCTTCACATCTGCGAAAAAGATTAGTCTGATACCTAACATAGTATCTATGAGCATTTTTTCCCGGAAATACACAAGGATCAACCAATAATACTCGAAAACCTGGAGGAGCGTTGTCTTGAAACTGTCTTAAAAGTTCAGGATCGCATTGATCCATATATGCGTATTGGTCACTACATTTGAGTTGGAACCCTCTCCCAGGTGGCGGTGGGGGAGGAGGTGGATTAGCACCTGCTAGTCCTTGGGGAGGTTGGCATACAGTAAATTCAGCACATATGATCAATGGCAAGAAAAGGGCAATCATAATTGGTCTGCTGTCTGAAACAAGCAAACAAGTTTGTAATATAGAAGAAATAAAAAGTACAAACTAGTTTGCTTACAGTGGTAAGCACGATAACATTTTTAACTGCAGGTAATTATTTAATTCCAGTGAAATTTTGCATACAAATTTTTAAATTACATATTTAACTGCATTTAAAAAGTTACCGTACATACCTCTGTAAAAAAAACATGCTGGGAATGTATTGAGTTTACAAAAAAATTATAAGATAATATATTACCGCGTATATTTCAATACACAAAACTACTTTTTTGTCCTATTTTTTATTGCACACAGCAGTTTATTTATTACTTATAATAATCAGATATAAAATCCGTAACTTAATACTTACATTTTTCAAGGGCCCACTAAACTTGCTTCTAAGCTGCTACCAAACTACAACAAAGTACGACGGCGTAGGAAACCAGTTACTTAAATTTAAATCAAACAAAAGTTTATCTCATCTATAACGTTGCCAGTTGTTTCGGATCTCGCCTTCGCGAAAACCTATGTACAACGTTAAATCAATAAATGCTCCTCTATTGGCGACATGTGTGCACTAACGCCATATAAAATGTGTTAAAAATCGAAAAGTTGAGATCTCAACAAAAACCTACATTTATGTAATTTGCACCTTTTTGAACCCAACGCTGGTAATATACACGTAAAAAAGTCGAGATCCGAAATCGGATCTCTCCTTGCAAAACGGATCTCACCTTATATAATGTTTCACAAAAAATGTACAATACAAAATATTTTACTCCCTTTAAAGACACTTAAAAGAAAACGTCCTGCTTTTCTATGCTATGCTATCCACCACGACTCTCTCCCCAGACCGGTTTATATATATATATATATATATATATATATATATATATATATACTCTGTATAATGTACAATAAGCTATATTTATTTTTTAGTCATTTTGTAGTTATACCATTTCTCTCATGCACCACAGATATATAAGGGTGGTAAAAAAATTTTTTTTTGGTTTGGAAATATTTAAAAATATTTTTGATGAAAGTCAGATGGGCATTTCAGGTAAAAAAACACTTGTCCCAGGGCTGCTATTATAGTCGCCAATTTGAAAAACATAATATGAATTTCCAAAAAAAGGTTGGCAGATTGAATGTGTCTGTGGGCAAAAATCTATGCACCTTGATAACTATTTATTTATTTCCTATAAACATTTCTTATTCCATGTTGCTCCGATTGTCTGTAATACTGTCTATACAACCTGTCGTACAACAAAGTTGCATAGTCTGGGGGCTGTTTAAAGCCTGAATTTTTTTTTATCTTTTTGACATCCCACGAAGGTCTATGCCTAAATACCAGAGTATCGTGGGTGTCGGGTTATTAGATATTTAACCCAACGATTCTTATTCTTAAAATTTAATTACGAGGAGGCATCAAAAACGAAACTTTAATTATAAAGCGAGTAAGTTTAAAGGACCTGGCGGTCACTGATGGGGATCAACACCCTTTGGGGTAAAATTTACAATTTTTTTGACGTTACCGAATAATTTGTTCCTTATGTTTAGTCTTGATAAGGACCGGCTCATAGCCATAGATAACCCACATTTAGATCCGCAGTGGAAAGAAGCATTTTTGGGATTTGTACGACCTCGCGCAGTAAACAAATCGAGAGTGGACGAACATGCGCACTTAAAGGCCTGCTTGCCTTGTTTCGCGCAGGTAATAACATTAGTAATCCATCGAGATCAGTGCTCATAGCGCACGTCTTTACGGGACCTTTGCTGCGCAGTAACATTTATGTCAGAGAAACTGATTCACTGCGCAACGCTTTGGAATTAAATTTCTTATTCGTAAAGGCATTTGGCTCTTTGAAATGCTGCAAATATAACTACATTTTTCCAAAAATGTCAAGGAAAAGTGTGAACAGGTTGAAAATCAGGAATCTGGTTGGGATCACACAATAAATGTTGCTTGTTACTGTCTTCTAAAAGACCTAACCAACTGATTCTACAAGTCCTCCTAATAATCCTGATTTATCACTGCAATTTCCTTCAACAAGCATTAGGGCAACGCTTTCAAGACAATATGGCGATGGAACCATTTATGCACAACTGACTCCTGATGCAAGCTCTTCAAAATGCGATTTCAAGCCATGATATAATGTGGACAAATATACAGACTGTTCATGGATAAAGTTAACAAGAGGACAAATGGACAAAAATTTCATTTTTCAAAAAAAAGTAATTCTTGATAAAAATTTTTGCTTGCAGAAAAATAGGATTCACGAAGAGAAAATGTTGATTTTGCATACATGGTTCGCAAAACTTAAAAAACATTATTTTTTTACAAGAGTAAACTACCTTTATTTTTCTTTTTTAAGAAAAATATCATTAGAAAAAATGTATTTGGAATAGCATTTTGAATAACGTTATTAAAGTTACAGGGGTATCAAAAAGATTCATGAAGCTGATTTTGAAGTAATCAAAAATTAATTATTTTAAATTTTTAAAATTAAATGACACAAAAAACTTTTATTATTTGCTTTTAAAACACCTGCATTCTCCAAATTCCTACAAAATGCAATTTTTCAACTGTAAACGCCAGTTTTCGCCAAATTACGGATTTCAATAAAATTTTGTATTATTGTTTTTATCGATTACAAACACTATTCTAAATAAATTTTTCTAATAACATTTTCCTAAAAATAAAAAATACAGGTAGTTTACTCTTGGAAAAACATGTTTTTTAAAGTTTTTGTGAACCCTGTATACAAAATCGACATTTTTTCTTCGCTAATCCTATTTTTTTACAAGCTAAACGTTTTATAAAGAATGACTTTTTTAAAAATTTATTTTTTTTGTCCATTTTACTTCTTGTTAACTCAATCCGTGGACAGTCTGTACATGATATACAGGGTGTTTTAAAACAAATGCGAAAAAATTAAGGTGATTCCTTGCTTAAAGCGGAAAGCGGTAGATTAATAAAATTCCATGAAAATATTACTGCATACTTTTTATCTTTTTAGAAATTGTTAAAAAGAATTGAAATAGACTACTTACCCAAGCAGCAAGCTGACGTCTTATTGGCGTCTCTTTTAAGTCATTTTTGGTCAGAAATGACGTCATAGGATGACGACAAAATGACGTTAAAAGGACCTCCCTAAGTCACACATCAATTTTAGGTGAAGAACCAATTCTAAAACGTTACAATCCGTTATATTGACGTTTATACAATGTATTATACGTCAAAGTTGTCACCCATTATTACCGCAGTTATAATTGGTTGAACGCCTAAAATTGATTACAGACAAAAGACTTAATGACTTCATAATAACGTCTTTAAGATGACGAAAAATTGACGCATATACTTTTTTTTTCAAAAGCTAAAATGATACAATATTTTATTTAAAAATTAAAAGAGGAAAAACTCCTTACTGCTTGCAATTTTCTTGTAATTGCAAGAAAGCATCTCTGGGGACACTATCCAACCTGGAGATGCAGATTTTTACACTAGCCGAAGGTATTTCTTTCAAAGCTAATTGAGATCACCAACCGCAGACCTGTCTCAAAGTAGTTTATTGTCCATTGCGCCATCTATCGGTAAAGTTTTTTTAGTGTTTTTTTCCTATTTTAATTTTTAGTTAACTAAATTATTAGTTCTATTTTTTTGTCATATGATATTTTGCTTGAATTTTGACACGAATCATATCAGAGTTTCTTTATGAGAAGGGGTTTAGACATAAGCGAGACCGGGGATAGCTTGGGTCAGGGACGTGAGGGTGTGAGAATTACGATTTTGGTTGGCAGTTCTGTTTCAAGTTGTCAGTATTATCAGCTGATGACAGAGTCGTGCGTTGTCGATGCTTTTATTGTTTGGTAAAAGGCTCTGCTATTTTCGTTTCGGTTGTTTATTTTCGAGTTGTAAATGTTTGTTGTTAGTTTATAGAGATTTCATATTTTATTGGTTCTAACTGTTTTTATTTTAGTATTTTTTTATAGTGTTTAGTCTTTAGTGTTGTTCATTAAGTTGTACATTATGAAGAAGTGTAGTGTCGAGGGTTCTAGTTTTTTTATATATTTTTTTAGTTGATGGTTATTAATTAAAATACGCCTGGCGATACTTTCCACCTTTGTATGTGATTATTTCTGTACAATAAGGATTATTTTATTATTAATATTATACATGAGTATTTTTAAAGAAAATAAAGCAGAGTTAATAAATCAGTTTTGTGTATTAGTCATTATAGATACAAAAAATATAAATACTGTAAAGTTTTTCAAATATGCTTCAAATTAAAAGTTATTTAGTTATGGGTACTTTAAAAAATATTATACAGGGTGTTATGGAAATACTTTAATATATTTAAACCCCAAAATCCTTGTGTAAAAATAAATTGAATAAAAATTATTAAAAATGGCGGACCACCATAAATAACAGTGATAATGAACCCCAAAATTTTACGATTAAAAAGCAAACCCGCTACTGACCAGCTCTTTAAATCCCTTTAAATACATATGTTTACCTTCTGTCGCTGTCAAAAACAGCTGAAAGCAGTTATAACACGTGGTTACGTCAACGAGCTTGAGAAAAGTTGCCAAATTTATTTTGTTCTTTACCAGTTTATCTATGGGTTTTGCTGTTTCAATTCGATCAAACGAAAAACTTACATGATTACACAAATTATCCTTTATTACGCTACTAGGTTGTTCCAGCATATAATGAATGTAAAGATTACTTTTTCCACAAATCAAGTACACTTTTAGGTGGTTAATTACTATACAAACTTTTTAAACACTGCGACGCGACACGTATGTGCACAAAGAATTGAATTAAAATACACAAAACGGTATTTTTATTGCAAAACATTATTAAAACAAATTTTACTGCGTTTTTAAATAAAGTTTTTGTTACTTTTCGCTATGGATGGTGGAGGGGAGGATAACCATCTGAATGTATTAAAAAGTGGTAATCCGAAAGGTGCAAATTGGGATGGCGCCACAGTCGCTAGTGGAGAGATTTAGACAACGGCGGCCATATTGGTGCCATCCGGCAGTCGCAGTTGAGACCGCGCCATAAACATTACTACAATTTTATGTTCAGCGCCCAAAAACCCCGTATGCATAAAATTATCAAAATTGGCGTAATGCCCGATAAGCAAACTTTTCCCAAATTATTGAATACGCACCTGTGAAATGTCTTTCCACCCAAATTTTCCTTCTTATCCTCGGAATTTTTACACCCTGGAACTAAACACTTCCTCATAATTGTTCAAGTTTATAAAATGTCTATAAAACACAGCAAACACTTCTCAAATATATTAAAAACCAACGAAAACACAAACAAAACCAGCTGGGTCTCAACACTCTCAACTGCGACTGCCGGATGGCACCAATATGGCCGCCGTTGACTAAATCCCTCCACTAGCTACGGTGGCGCCATCCCAATTTGCTACATTCCGATCGCCACTTTTTCAACTTATCCGCCATAAAAGATCCTGATCCTCCCCTCCACCATCCATACTTTTCGCTTTTCTTTCATCAAAATTAATAGCCGACAGACGACAGCTGGTTTACACGAGAAAAGAGTACAAAAGATTATTCCCTATGAGACAAATGTACAAAAAAACTACGGAATTGTACAGAAAGTGTCCGCAACTCCGATTTTAAACAAATTTGGTATGTTGGGTTTTTTGGGGCGCTGATCACGAATCTGAAAGAAATTTTAGTCGGAAATGTTTGGTTTCCGAGATAATCATCATCAAAGTTGGCATTTAAACTAACCTTATTTTCACCATTATTCCCCCTTCTTTTTGCACACAATTCTTGATTTAAAGCTAAAGTGGCCCACAATATTTGATTTTCACCTTTTAAAACCCCGTTTTTCTATGTTTTTTACACCTTTTATCAAATAAATTGGGAAGGGTCCCTTTAAAAACGTTGCAACCGTTCATTCACTGCTCCATCACGTCCACCATATTCTGCTACGATTAAAAACGATTGAAAGCGAAGCTATGCAATTTAATTCAAAAAAGTGTAAAATACGTAGAAGAATGAAGTTTTAAAAGGTGAAAATCAAGTATTGTGTACCACTTTAACTTAAAATCAAGAATTGTATGCCAAAAGAAGGGGAAATAAAGTGAAAATGAGGTTAGTTCAAATGCCAACTTTAATGATGGATATCTCGGAAACAAATGTTTCCGACTAAAAATTTTTTCAGATCCGTGATCAGCACCACAAACACAGGTGTTTTTACAGTTTAGATGTTTTTTGCAAGAAATTGATTGCAATTTATTCTAACATTTTTGCAGTTTGCACGTAACTGGGTTTATCAATTTACTGAAACTTGTAAGTTCAATTCTTTTTAAACCTTTTTCTTTGTCTCATGGTGTTCTGGTTATGGGCGATAAAATGATACTTACAGCGAATTCTTTTGGTTAAACTAGACGCTTTCAATTTAATTAGGTTTTTTAATCAAAATTTTTTACTACAAAATGCAGGGTTTGTTTTTTCTTGTGATAATTCATAAAAGCTTCATGTCTAGGAACTTATTACCGTGGGTATAAAAATAGACGGCATATTTAACATACCTTAGGGATAAAGGAGCCGAAGTGGACATTTTGGGGCTTCTTCAGATGTACGGTTACAAAATTCATCAAACAATTACTTTGTGTTGCTATATTACTGTACATCTCATTGGTACGGAAGAGAAGGGAAGTTTATGGTGAAAGTGTAAATAGTGTACTCGTGAAAATAAAAGTACTTTCCAGCCAAGAAAAATAACCTAGCCTTCTAAAAGCTGTTGTAGCTCTAAATGTTATTTAAGGTTATTATTTAATGTAACGCCTACGCCGCTCATAAGTAGATAATAAAAATTGGTTAACTTTTTTTTTACGCCGGTATATTATTGTCCTCTATTTTGTGCTTTGAAATCTACGATAAAATGGTGGTGCCCTCTGGATAACATTATTCAGTCGTTAAATGGGTTTAACATCTAAAAACCTGGCACCCACGGTACTTAGTACTTAGCTTTTGTGCTACTAACATGAACTGCCATAAACATAAAAAAAACTAAATATACTAAATGTACTAGATGTAGTACAATTGTATAGCTGAACATCGCAAATTCGCGTTGTTGTTGCATGATTTAACTGACCAATAAGAAGGCTTCCTTATGCAAGGTTACAGAAAGACGAAATTCGCTTGCCCTGGTTTGCATTTTAAATAATATTGCGAAGAATTTACGAAATTGTGTGTTTATTAAGTTTTGCATCTTGTTTTAATTTACGTAAAATGCAACGAAATTCAATCGAGTTGACTGACATGGTTTTGTGTTGACTACGCCTTGCGTAGAAATTACTGTCGGTGGTTTTTGCAAAAACTGCTAATGAACCAAACTGGATTCGCAATGTGTTGTTTACCGATGAGGACGGTTTTACTCGCGATGGTGTGTTTAATCAGCAAATAAGAAACAATGAAAACATTTTTGCGCGTGTGAGAAACAGTATGCAGCGGAAAATAAATACACGTTTGGAATCAAACGGAGGGCGTTTTGACGTATTGAAGGTAAATCGACCTTTATTTAAATATTTTTGTTACAATTTATTTTGATATACGGTTTTTAATAATTTTTTAAAGTAAATTTATAAAAAAATAGAATATAATAACATATTACCTTTTTATTCTATTATGTATTTATATCGTTTATTGGGTATAAAATAGGACTTTGGGCAACATTGCAAACAAAGTCGTCTACTGTCTGTTACTCACGAACGGGGACGGTGTTTATAGTGTTTACGAAACCAGGGACGTAGCAGATAGGTGAAAAGAAGGTATTTTTACAAATTGTAAAAAAGTTTGAATTAAACAAAAAAAGTACTCAGTGTGTCTCTACACTGTCCCAGGAGTCACCCATTTCAATATATTAAAGTATTTCCATAACACCCTGTATAACAATATAAGTTTTAAAATTAAATTTAATTTTTTTTTTTCAAAGAAAGGTACCTAATTAAATCTTAAACAGTTTTTAGGTATTATACCCTATATGTCCTTAAAATTTTAACAAAACTAAATATAGCTGCCGTCCTTAGTTAAAACGTCCTAACTATATTTTTTAAAAATGTTGGCCTATATGTGTAAACAAGTTATTAGTAATTATTAAATGTAGTTAGGACGTTTTAAAGCCTACTGTCCATGAGAGCGGTTTCCGCTCGCGGATAATAATTCAGCGTTGTGATTGGCGGGAAAAGCATTTTAAATTTTCACTAACCAATCACAACGCTGAATTATTATCCGCGAGCGGAAAACCGCTTTCATGAACATCCGGCTTAACTAAGGACAGCAGTGTAATTTGGAACCATGTACCAACTGTTGTAAAGAATATAATTTCTGAGAAATTACAAATAAAAAGGTTTCCTCTATGTAATAAACAAGAAATATTAGTTACGCATGTTTACATGTCCGTATTTAGTTAGATTGTCTCTTCGTCACATTGCATATGTCTTATATGTTATTTAGCTCAACCGGTAGGTATATAACAAATAAGGAACCAGTTATTTATGTACATACCTATACAAAGTTTTTATAATGGTTTTTGAATAAATGAAATAATTATTTAATTACATTTATAGTTTAATTATAACTTATGCATATTGATATAATCTAATAAACTTTTTTTACGTACAGTTCTTTTTTGTTTCCTCCTTAATTCTACGCCACTGATCTGCCTAAAATCAAACATGGCCGAAAATGGCCCGACTTGACGTCACAGCCAGGCTAGCCAATATGACGAATGTCGTGACCTTATCTCATCAATCGACTTTGGAATCATATAATGTCACAAATTTTTCGGGCGAGTTTTCTAAACATGACGTCATTAGATTTTTATGAGCTACTATGACGAAAAAATGACGTTAAAAAGACGTCGCTTCAACGACGCCAGTAAAATGACGTTAAAAATTACGTCAATGTTTTATTAAAAAGACATCGTTAGTGTTTTATTTACAAATTTCTTTATTATTGAGCATATTGCAACTGCAGCTGTATACAAAGCGGCGAGCGTATTTTAGACCAGAATCCCTTCGTCTACCTGCCCAAAAAAAAGGTTAGATAAGGACATGTACATTTTCGACCAGGGATAATAAATTGTATACTTATCTTATGATACTACGGTACGGCGCGGGGCCCGACAGGGTAATTAAAACAGTTTTAAGGAATTACGAATGGTTAGTTCTTGTAAGCAAGTCCTGTTTTTTTTATTTCTTAATTAAACCCAAGACTAATACATACTTACAGAATGGTTAGTTCTGGTAAACAAGTCCTTTTTTTTATTCCTGAATTAAACTAAGACTAATACACACTTTATTAATCCACTTAGGAATTCTATTCCCACCTTTATCATTAAAATTACACCCTTTATAAAAATCTTTGATTTTTGCCAAAATCATGAAAAATTGCTTACATTTCTACAAAAGCAAACTTTCATAAATAAAAATATACATATATATTCCTTACTTTTGGTGTAGGAGAAACTTAAATTTATTATGTAAGAGTCAGAACCAGAAATCGTGTTGACCGGAGTTATCTTTCATATTCTAAATATTACCTGCATCCTTTTGGTCGAAACTACATATAAGATAACCGCACCCTTTTACTTCTGGTCGAAATTACATGGGTTTTTTAGTACCTGCTCTAAACTTTGTCGAAATTTCATCCGTCATACAAAGTGACACAAAAGGAACTAGCTAATAATAACTTATGACATCACAAGCTTAATACCAATAAACTCAAAATGTTCTACGATTATATACAGGGCCACAAAACAGGGAATGAATAGCGCCATATTTTTAAACATCCCTCGTATTTATGGAATGGTACATCATTTAAATTTTTTTCGTAAAATTTAAAAGAATATTAAAAAGTTGTGGCAAATTTGCACCATTTTATAAAATTTTTGAGGCTTCTGCTCTCTGGAATTAACCAGAATAATTTCATCGCTTACAGTTACAAATCGGACATCACTACGGGCAACGCTTGAGCATCCCTTTATAGTTCATTTAAGTAGGGCTGGCAACTGAAACCGGTTTTCGAATACCGGTTTTTCTGATAATCGGTTTTCGAATACCAATTTTCTGGATAATCGGACCAAAATCGAAAAGCGGTTCTTCGAATATCTATTAATAGGTTTTTGGTTGATTGCGGTTTATATCTAAAAAAGAAAAACCGTTCATTTTGTAAAATCGGATATTGGGATAATTTTAAGGTCATATTCATATCAACTTTGTTTTTTCAAAAGGCAACTCCAGTTTTTTTATTTAGAATCTTAATCCACATACAGAAATGAGCAACTTTTATATAAAACTTTTTTAAATTCGATTTCAATTTTAAAAGATATGTAACAAAATAAATTTTAACAACCCATTTTTTAATATAGCAGAAAAAATATTTATTTTTATTAAAATGTATTTTTTAACATTATTAAACATTTTTAAATATGCTGGTTGAAAATAGTCATATATAAACCAGTCGTTTACGTTTAGAAAACCATTTTTCGGTTTTGAGAACAGTTGTGGTTTTCGGTTTTAAAGACCGTTTTCGGTTTTCGGTTTTCGGTTTTAAAAACCGATTTCGGTGTATCGGTTTTGAAAACCGTTTACGATTTTTCGGTTCTAAAAATCGGTTTCGGTTTTCCGGTTTTAAAAACTGGTTTTTAATACCGGTTTTTAAATATTCGGTTAACCGGTTTTGTTTTTTTCCGGTTTTTGCCAACCCTACATTTAACATCACAAACATGCTTGTAAATTAAAATTATTTTTGTACCTCAGCCTTAAGATTTATTTTTGGACCTGCAGTTTTTCAAAAATAAATACGTAGGATTGATGAATTTACAGATAGACATAATTGAAAAGTTGAAAAACGAATTTTTGTATTACAAAGATTGTTTTTGCTTTTCATTGGGCATTTCGATATTTTCACACAGTAATAATGTTGGATTTGTAGACACGCGTGCATTCCACATAAAACGTGTTATGTGATTACCTAAACTAATAACTATGTACCGACAATGTTTTAAAAATTTTTACTTTCCCGAGTGATATAACATAGCAAAAATTTTATAATGCGTTTTTACACGTGTTTTACGAATAAAGACCTTTTTTGACACAAATTTGACAAAAACGAAACTGAGAAAGTCTGACAGAAAAATGTACTTAAAATAGGTATAGGCAACGCCTGATTAACCATTAGGCCTCAGTCACAATCTAAGCGTCAGCGGTCAGCTTTAAGCGGAAAATGTAAGAGCGCTGTGATCTTTATGCGAGAATAAAAGAACTTGTTTATTTAAAAACAGCCGCTCGACGCTCAGGCTTATAGTATCATGTCTGAGGCCTTAGGCCTCGAGCACGATAACCAGCGTCAGCGTCGAGGCGGCTGATTTGAATAAACAAGTTCTTTTAATTCTCGCATAAAGATCAAAGACAGCGCTCTCACATTTTCCGCTCAACGCTGGCGGCTGACCAGGGTTGCCAGATGTGCTGCAGAAAAAATGATAGCGGGGTGTCTATATATATATACTTAAGGGGGTGATTCTACTTGAAAAAATAAGGGTAGAGCTCCATATAATTTTTTCTCAAAATGGCATTCGTTTTCGAGTTACAAGCCGTCAAAGTTCAATTTTATTTTGGTTAGTTAGAGGGCACTTTACCTAAAACTTAAAATTTATTTATATCATAACTTTTTTATTTTGATAGATATCGCAAAGCTGGGGGCGCCATTTTATAGACAATCAAAAACTTAAAAAATAAGGTACTCTCTATTAAAGTCGATAAGCCTCACCGTTTAGGCACCAATAGACATCAAAGTTTTCATCAATTGCAATCAAATTACCTACATACATACAGGGTGTCCAGTAACTCAACCGACAAACTTTACGGGGCGATTCTACAATCGTATTAACTGTTTGAGGCGCCCTAGGCTAAAATTCCCGGAGCGCCTATTTTCCAGACAAACAAATTTGAAGAAAAAAAAGGTCCTTTATTTCGCAGCGCCTATTTTGAGTGCCAGGCGCCTTCCTTCACCACCCGAAATGAAATTTGATGAGAAAAAAAAGGTCCTTTCCTTTGCAGCGCCTATTTTGAGTGCCAGGCGCCTTCCTTCACCACCCGGAATGAAATTTGATAAGAATTCCCTCCTTTTCGCACCTATTCACTGATAAATTATTCAACAAAAATCCCCACTTAACAGAAACTTTTTAAAACTCCCCTGTCTAGCGCCTATTTTTCATGGCGCCCTAGGCTGTAGCCTAGTCAGCCTAATGGATAATACGGCCCTGTCTACAACAGAAAATACGAAAAAAACTTCATATAATCCTATGTTCTAAACGTCTTAGTTTTTAAACTACGGTGTGTTAAATATTTTAAAAAATACTTTTTTTTTTATTTATACGATAACTTTATTTAGAAATATTTTAAACAAGAAAATTAAAATTAAATCCATTCATGAATTCTTTTGTAACTTTTACCCTGAGAAAGCGCATAGACATGCTTAATAGCTCATAAGTCTTTCATCAAAATTTATTACAGGGCTTTATTTGGAAGTATTTAATAGTAAAAATTTAAAGTCGAAGCCATTCGCGGATTTATTACAAATTTTCGTAACCACTAAACCTGGCCACTAAAACATTTCGGATGGGATTTATTTTTTTTAATCTTTAGACAATCCACGAAGGTTAAAAGCCCAAATACTAACTTATCGGAAGTTTATTGACACGGGACTTAAATACTTGATGATTTGGGGGAGGGAAGGAAAGACTTCTATGGGCAGAAGGTTTCATATTTTTAGAAACTCCAGGGATAAAAGAACGAACAAAATGGATAGTTTGAGGCTTTTCCAGTTGGACCGTATAGGGATGCATATGTGCGGCACCACGAGTTCCTCTATTGATAATCGTGAATGGAGGAATTATACTGAAACAGTTCCTCAAAGCAGAATCCATGGAAGTAGCAATAAAAAATAGCGATAAATCCTTCACAGCCCGACGACAAGTAAGAGAGGGAGGCCTTTCTGTAAGGGAAGGGCCATTAATTAGGCAAGCTGCTCCTCTTTGAATCGATTCAAAAATCAAAATTCTTATGATTATGGGGGAAGCTATGCCCAGATATGAGAACAATATTCCAAGGGAGGTCGGATATAGGACACATACAAAGTGTATAAATTGGAAGTGAAAAATACTTTTTGGCTCGAAAGAGAAATCAAAGGTTTTTTGAAGCTGCCGTGGCTATAGATACAAAATGTTTATGTCAGTTAGGGTTATTCTCAAATGTGACGCCCACAAGATTAAATAAGGTGTCTGCTCTGCAAGACTTGGCCGCTCATAAGTAAAGGATGAGTATTGAATTACTTTTTCGCGACAAGGAACGTGATTGTGTCTTGGATGCATTAAAATGGACGAGATTTTTGGCGCCCCAATCTAATATTAAATTGAGATTTAAGGTCCTTTGAAAGAGATATCATCATATCATATTAAAGAATGACTAATCGTGCTTGCTTTGTTGTTGCTTTACTAACCGATATACTTTCGAATTTATTTAGCTGATACAGTATTGCTTCTTCGTAATAAATAGGTAAACGACTTGGGAGCCCGATGGTTTAGGCAGACACCGATTACCTGGAAGGGTTTATTTATCTTGAGGTGGATTTAATTTACTTCTAAGCAATTTGGCAAATGCAGTAACTTGTGTGTTGCGTATTTAAATAAACAATTGGGTTGCAGTTTCGCCATGAATCCCGAAATAGTCTGGTCAACATGTAGGTACCTTTTTGGCCTTGACCATTATGGTGGTAAAATATTGATTTAGTAAAAAACAAAAAGTTGTACAGTTCCTCTTGCTACAATTTACCGAGCGTTGCTTGCTTGCCTGTTTATGGCTTTCATGCTAGTGAATCGCCAGCTCTCTCCCTTCCGATCATATGTATAAGCGATGTCGCTTATAAGTTTTCCAGGACTTTGTCGTTGGAACTTCTGGATAGTCGAGCTTTGTAGCTCCCAGAAGTTCCTAGCACATGTCAATAACGAAGCTATGAAATGCATAAATTGCGGCCATCTTCCCAAGAGCTGCTACTGGTATCGCGCATAACCGATTTCTTTCAGTACTGACGTCACCCGCAGCGCCCGCCTCCATTCTCCGCCATTGAAGAATACCTCGTGCAGTACACCAAACAGAAAAACATCAGGTTTTAGGAATCTTCACTCACAGCGCCTAGCTCCAGAAAAAAGATGCTTTTTCAATTTAGCAGTGAGTTTCCTATCTTCCTTGGGGCACCAGAACGTTTTCTACATCCTCCATGCACGAATCCACGTGAGAGCCCGTTATCTTGTTGAAACACTATGATTAACCCTACTTCTTTTTTATATATCCCTTTCTTTCTTATATCGTTATAGTCAAACTGTGGTGTTGATGGTCGATATAATAATCTATGAATAAAACACCAAGTCTGTATTTTTAGACATCTAAAATTTTAGTCCAAGTCCAATTCCTTTTCTTTTAAGCTATCTTAATACAGCTTTAACATGCGTATGTTTTTCTTCTTAACCCGGTATAAGTATTAAAAATACACTTTTTCTTTATACAACCACAAAAAATATAGGTCATTTTTCAAGTTTAGGTAATCAATGATTCATTTTTTTACTTAATTAAATGTGAATTTTAGAAAACGGGCCAAGGTGTAAAAGAGAAACAATCAAAGTTGTTAATTACTTTTAAAATATACCTGAAAATCGGTAATGACATACGGAACAAAAATACACAAAAAATGATAAAATATGTCAAGGATGTGTTATAAATTTTCTTAAAATAAATTGGTCAAGATCAAGTTGAAAAAATTTGGTACCGTACCAGAATGCAAAGCTGAAATTTAACCAAATTTACGCTACTTGTCTACACGTAAATGTAATATGACAAGTTCCTATAATTGTTTTTCCTAAACCTCCCCTATGGTATGATACAATATTTTTTCATATTATAAATACTAGTTTAAACTCCTTATAATTGTGTCCTTGTCTTGTAAAACATTAAATTTGCCTTCATTTCTTCGCCACAGGGGGACTAAAGGTACGCGTACATACGTCGGCATCGGGCGGACGGTACGGATCGGAAAAATAGTTTTGGTGAAATTAAATGCTACACATGCACATGCAAATCATGGGTAAACCATGGGTAAATATTAAAAGTTAGCGCCTTTTCACCCATGGTATAAAACCACTGGCTTAAATCCCTCCGGTAGGAATTCAAATAGCGCAATTTCTAACCTGTATTGCACCTATGAAATGGTACTGGCCGGATTTTAACTCAAGTTGCTATATTCTCGCGGGATTTTTAAACCCGGTGCAAATCGCCCGCACATAGGTGCACTGCTTCATTTAATTTCATTAAAACCATTTTTCCGATCCGCACCGTCCGTCCGATGCCGACGTATGTGCGCCCCATATAACATTTTTTGCCGGCCATATACATTAAATTTACTGGCACTGCCAACACTTTTTGGCAAGGCATTGGCAAAAAGGTATCAAAAAGACACGAAAGTGGGCAATTGGCCGTTATTGGGCCACGTGTTGCAGATAATGTGATGGCTTTTGTCATTAATAAGTTATGATGGAAAAATGCGTTTAGGATGATGGCATCCATCATTAATAAGTTATTGGCAAAAAGGTGTCAAAAAGACATGAAAGTGGGCAGTTGACCGTTATTGGGTCACGTGTTGCAGATACTGTAATGGCATTTATCATTAAATAAGTAATGCAAGTTGAAAGTCCCAAAAGTTAAATAACATATTTAGAATTTTGTAATCGAAAAAATGAAAAAAAAGACAGGAAAATTTTATCATTAAAATAATTGCATAATATAAATTTTTATACAGTAACAATAAACCATAAAAATTTAAAGTATGAAATAAAATTAAAAAAAAAGATAGTAAATCAAAAGAAAACATTTAAAATAGTAAGTATTCAAGGGACACTTACACTCAATTTTCAGATCCAAAACATAGGGAGAAATATTTTAAAGGAGTAAAATCTAAAAAAAAACTATTAAATATATATAATATTCTTTATTAACACGTCTTTAAAACTTTTAATAAGGCAACTCCCTAATTTCATATAACAATTTTTTAAGTAACTACAAACTTAAAAGTTTTAAACAAAATGTTTACAATTCCTAACAGTCTACTTGAATATCTCGCCTTCTCGACTAGCCATCACCAATTAATCACACAACACACACTAACTAGGTAATGAATACACTTAACGATATCTTTTAAAAAATATTTTCTTTAAAAAGAAACTAAAAAGCTAGAAAACCACGTAGAAAACAATTGCACAAAGCGGTCAAACAAAAGTAATTTTGCTTCATCTGTCAAAATCGTCAAATCTTGTATTTTGACTAAGCGGGAAATTTAAATTTGTCACCTTCGGTCGAAATTAACCTAGCTAATTTTACCATCAATTTATTTTTATTCTTTCAAAAATACATAATAAACATTTTGTTTGACTTAATTTTTATTTGCATGATTTGTAACAATAAAAATCTTATGAAAAGGCCATTTCCTTTAAATTATGTAAAAAAACATAAAATAATGTTGTTTAGCTGCCATTATAAATAAAACAGATCAAAAAATTGCTCTAATGTTAGTTAAATACTAATGTTAATAATATGGTTTGAAAAATATGAATATGCGTGGAAGGTATGTCTTTAAAAATCCAATATTTGTTTGCCCGCAACAAAAGGCATCTTTTATTTAATCAGGATTGATATGCCGCCATTTTTCTCTGCTTGCCGGCAATATGCCTGCATGTAAAATTTATTGGCAATTGAGTGTTTATTAAGGGGTAGACTTTTTAATGCGTATTAGATGTTGGCATAATATTGCCACCAATTGCCAATGCTTTACCATCAATGCCAATATGAAAAATGTATATTGCCGGCAAATAGTGTTTGCTGGGGCGTACCTTAAACCTTACACAATAGTGCTAAATATGTATACACCGTGTGTAATAATTGAATAAAGAAATTACTTTTGCATAGCTCAAATCCTTAAGCGGGCTTTACACCCGACAAGTTATTGATCAAAAAGTTGTTTCAATTAATTGATCAATTTGCTTATCAAGTGTAAAACTCGCTTTAGCTAAAAAGGTACTCTTGGTCGATGTCGATAAATTAAAGCGTTTTCAATAAAAACAATTTTCTGTTTATTGTGGATATTTAAAAATATTAGGGTTATCCCTTTGCACTTTGAACTAAAAAACTTATATTTTTTTTTATTTCGACGACAATAAGAAATAATGTTGCAGCGTTTAGGAGTCAAAGTCAAAGTGACAAACAAATTTATTATACAGGGTGTAAAATAATTAGTACCATGTTGGTTAGTTTACCCTTGACGTCTTAATGAATGCAAATAATTAACAGGGGCACCATTTTAAGCAGACGTTACTAATATTTATCGAAAATTAAGTTATTATACCAAGGACTCTAAAAGATATTAAAGAAAAACCGATTTTTAGCGGTGTCCTTTTAAGGGCACATATCTTGATAAAGAGGAGTTTTTCGAAATTTTTCGAAAGAAAAAGGCATTCCTCATAAAAATTTTTGCTTTTAAAAATGGGATTTACGAAGAGAAAATGTTAATTTTGTGTATAGGGTCCGCAAACTCTTAAAAAACATGATTTTTTTACAAAAGTAAACTACCTTTATATTTCATTTTTAAGCAAAAATATCATTTAAAATTTTTATTAAGAATAGCATTTTGAATAACTTTTTAAAGTTACAAGGGTATCAAAAATTTCATAAAACTGATTTAAGTTAGCAAAAATAATTTATTTTAAATTTTTATAAGAAAATGACCTAAAAACTTTTTTAGTTTGCTTTTAAACGCCTGCATCCTCCAAAACACATTTTTTTAACTGTAAACGCCAGTGTTCGTCAAATTATGGATTTAAATAAAATTTTGTATTATTGTTTTTATCAATAACAAAGATGATTCTAAATAATTTTTTTAATTGACATTTTGCTAAAAATGGAAAGGACAGATAGTTTATTCTTGGAGAAAAGTAATGTTTTTTAAGTTTTTACGAACCCTGTATACAAATTAGCATTTCTCTTCGTGAGTCCTATTTTTTATACAAGCAAAAATTTTTATGAAGAAAGACTTTCTTGTTTCGAAAAAATGACATTTTTGGTTTATTTTTCCTTTTGTTAACTCTATTCGTGGACAGTCTGTATATAAAATAATGTGTGAACATAGTTATACATAGTGAATAGTGTGAAAAGACCTAGATAAGTATTATTAATAACTAATTTATTTCCGATATACCTAATTTTAGGTAACATGTTTTTAACGAAAAATAAATAGCGTGGCAAAATTGCCACAAGTGCCAAAATAAAATTATATGCAAAGTTTTATGCTGAATCCGATTCTGTAAACAAAAATATGGGTTGTAATTAAAAAAAAACAACTTAGCCATAACTTTTTTGGGAAGCTCTGTATACATTAAAATATTTTTAAGACAGGCATGTTTAAAAACCCTACAACTTTAATGTAAAACTTTTTGTCATATCTCGTTCAAAAACAGAAATATTAGACTTTCTTGGAAAATTGGGCCACCCTGTATGTTGACAATAATTAATAAATACAGGGTAGTGTAAATTCGAATCCCCTGATTTCGTATACGCACAGGATCTATACTGGGAGGTGCGGCAATCTTATGTACATTTTGATACCTTCGAGTATTGGGTCCCCTATTGATTTTAGAACAAAATTTTATTAGACTATTTTGAAGACATTGATAAAATGGGCTTTTTTTATCTTTGAACAAACCATGAAGACCAAAAGCCTAAATACTAACGTACCGTGGGTGTCTTAAGCGAGGTAAGAGGGAGTTTGTTGATACGGGACTTAAATACTTGAAGATTTGGGGGGGAAGAAAAGACCCCCACGGGCAGCAGGTTCTACATTCTAGAAACTCTAGGGATAAAAAAACGAACAAAGTGGGAAGTTTGGGACCTATTCAGTTGAACCGTATAGGGATGCATACGCGGGAACCACGAGTTTCTCTGTTGGGAACCATGAGTGGAGGAACTATACTGGAAAATTCTTCAGAGCAGAAGCCATGGAAGTACCTATATAAAAGCAATAGATCCCCCACAGCCCGACGATGGGCAAGAGAGGTAAGTCTTTCTGTAAGTGAAGGATCATTAATGAGACAAATAGCTCTTCTTTGAATAGAATCCAGAATGCTTAGGGTTGTGGGGAAAGCCATGCCCCAGATATGAGAACAATACTCCAAGGGAGGTTGGATTTAGGACACATACAAAGTGTATAAATTAGAAGGGGAAAAAACTTTTTGGCTCGAAAGAGAAATTCAAGCTTTTTGAAGCTGCAGTGGCTATAGATACAATGTGTTTATGCCAGTTAAGGTTACTTTCAAATGTGACCCCCACAAGATTGAAGGTATCTTTGCTCTGTATAAATGGCCGCTCATAAGTACAGGATGAGTATTTGATGACTCTTTTCGCGACAAGAAATATGATTGTGTTTTGGATGCATTAAAGTGGACGCGATTTTTGGCGCCCCAATCCAATATTAAATTAAGATCCTGCGAAAGAGATATCTGCATCGCTCTGCGATTGTTTTCCAAATCAGGTTTAGTGATGGGTTTAGGATCCTGAAACGCTTACACAAATTTCAGAAAAAAAAAAGAAAATACAATGACGTTTAAACTTAAAATAAAAGTTTGTGTTTTAAATTTTTTTTATTTTAGTGCTCAAAAAGTTTTTAATTTAAAAATAATTAGTGGGTTGTGTTTTAAAAAGATAAGGTTTTTTTCTTTGTTATTTACTCATCAAAAATTATAAAGCTTTAATGGCTAGGGGGCACCAAAGGATTGAATTGCTTAGGGCATCAGGTAGTCTTAATCCGGCACCGAGTCAGTCATTGTTATTTCAATTAAAAATTTTGACATACAATTTTTAATTTCAAACAATTTTTCTAAACTACTGTATATTTCTAAATAACAAATAAGAATATTTTAGGATACAATGAACTTGATATGTCTATGAGTGATAAATGACGAAAACGCACATTTTGAAAACAAAAATATACGAAAAAGTAATTAGTGCCACTGTGCTAAAAAGCATTCTTAGAAAAAAGTCACAACAAAATATAATTATTATTAATGTAAAGTTAAAAATCACTAATTTTTTAACCTTAAAATTAACTTTAGAATAATTGACCCATATTTTTATTTGTTTTAAGAGCACAAGGATTTTGTTGTGCAGAAAATCGAAAAGTCTTTAAAACGAGGTGCTACATGAGTACATGACCCCTCTGATGCATCTGAAAGTCTTGCCAAGTAAAAAGTTTGTGGGTATAGATAATATAAATATAGATAATCTTGCGTCCTTGTTGAGTGACTCCGTTTTACGATCTACTGCTTATAAACATTGCTGTATTTTTTTGTTGGCATAAAACAAAATAGATCATTAAGTTCAGTCTTGTTTTTCTTCAACTCAACAAAAATACTGAGAAATGAAACTAATCGGGATTTTTTATTATCAAGCTTAAAAATCGTTTAACACTACTCAGTCTATAAATTTTAAAAGCTTCAAGTCTGGTTCATTTCAAATCATTTACCAGTTTACTTTTAAACTTATTTTTCCTGGAAATTTCAGTTTTTATAGATTTTTTTCCAGTGTTTTTATTGTAATAAAGTTGGACTAAGTATAACATCTGGAAGCATTTTCGTGTGGTTTTTCCGCATATATTATAAGACCTAAATATTGTTTTTAAAAAGGTGTGTGTTTTTTATTTTTTCTCAAGAACTAAGTGACTATATTTGATAAGAAGTATATAGGTTTTATTTTGGTTATTTTTGATAGTAAAAAACACTCTAAGATATCCACAGTGACTTTTTTTTACTGGAGCAAAAAGTAAATGTAGTGCCCTTTTAATCAGTGTAACCAAGAATAAAATTTAGATCGTAAAAACATTTAAAGAACAAAAAAGTCTTACCGTTAAAATTTGCGCTCTTAACCTTCACTTTGCGCCCCTTCCCATGTATAATTGGGACAAAACGACTAACTAAAAATTGAGGAAGAGCAAAAAAAAAAGAAAAAAAAGATCGTCGTCATGTAAAACATTTACGCTTCTTTAATTCGGTTTGCGCCTTTCTTGATGTATTATTGGAGCTAAACCAGTAACCACAAATTTAAGAACAGCAAAAAAGAAAAAAAACTTTTACTTTCTGTTCACCTTAAATTTGCCACCCCTTCCGATCTGGCACTAAAGAGGGATTCACGCTTAATCCAGCACTGGAAATAACAAAAATAAAAAGTTGCTGGTAGAATTTAGTCCTTCTGTGGACACATGGATTTTTGCAGAGATATTTTAGTTTAATATTGGTCTTTAAATAATGAAATGGCTATTGTGGTGCAATACCAAAATAAAAATTTTAAAATATGCTTTTCTTTATAGACCAGTGGCTGAAGCCTTTAAAAGAGGTAAAAAGGAAAAAAAGTAGGATGAAACCCATTGAAAAAGGCAGAGAAAACAACAAAAATTAAAGGATAAAAAATAATTCTCACAAAATTTGGCGAAAACGTCTTACCTTTGTTTTTTTTTATCTTTGGACGAACCACGAAGGCTAAAAGCCTAAATACTAACGTACCGTGGGTGTCTTCAGCGAGGTAAGAGGGAGTTTGTTGACACGGGACTTAAATACTTGAAGATTTGGGGGGAAGGAGAGACCTCCGCAGGCAGCAGGGTTCCACATTCTAGAAACTCTAGAGATAAAAGAACGAACAAAGTGAGAAGTTTGGGGCCTGGCCAGTTGAACCGTATAGGGATGCATACGCGCGTAACCACGAGTTTCTCTGTTGGGAACCGTGAGTGGAGGAACTATGCTGGACAATTCTTCAGAGCAGAAGCCATGGAAGTAGCTATAAAAAGCTATAAATCCCCCACAGCCCGACGATGGGCAAGAGAGGGAAGCCTTTCTGTATGTGAAGGATCATTAATGAGACAAATAGCTCTTCTTTGAATAGAATCAAGAATGCTTAGGTTTGTGAGGGACGCCATGCCCCAGATATGAGAACAATATTCCAAGGGAGGTCGGATTTGGGACACATATAGAGTGTATAAATTAGAAGCGGAAAAATACTTTTGGCTCGAAAGAGAAATCCAAGCTTTTTTGAAGCTGCCGTGGCCATAGATGCAATGTGTTTATGCCAGTTAAGGGTACTTTCAAATGTGACGCCCACAAGATTAAAGGTGTCTTTGCTCTGTAAAACTTGGCCACTCATAAGTAGAGGATGAGTATTTGATTACTCTTTTCACGACAAAGAACATGATTGTGTTTTGGATGCATTAAAATGGACAAGATTTTTGGCGCCCCAATCCAATATTAAATTAAGATCCTGCGAAAGAGATATCTGCATCGCTCTGCGTTTGTTTTCCAAGTCAGGTTTAGTAATGGGTTTAGGAACCTGCAAACTGGAGTGAAGGGTACTATCGTCGGCGAAACTATGAATGGAATTAGTTGTGGACGAGATAAGGTTCACATCTGCCAACAGGTTGTAATGTAATTATTGCGGGAGATTTTAATATTAATTTTGATGATAAGGGTTCGGCAGTAACCCGGTGTTTAAGTAATTTGTTTCTTTCCCAGGATATATTAAACCATGTAAATAGCCCGACTAGAATATCTCAGTATACAGCATCTAAGATTGATTATATGTGTTCAAGTTTTGATAGTGACCAGGTGTCTTGTGTGGTGATTCCTGCAGGTTTATCTGACCATGAGGCGGTAACTTGTAAAATTACAATTCAATCTGCTCCCACTGGTAATAAATTTAGGTTAGGCAGAATCTTCAGCAAACAAAATTTTGAAAAGTTTCATAGAGTTTGCAGCACTCATGATGGGCTTTGTTCCCCAAGTAATAATTTGGAATCTTTTTATAATATCTTAGTTAGGATTTTTAATGATGTATTTCCTGTTAAAAAGTTAAAGAATAAAAAAAAGAAACACTGGATTACTAAGGGTATTAAAATTTCTGGGAGAAACTTGCGCAGTCTCCATACTATTCGGAAATATACAACTAATTTGGCTTTTTCTCAGTATTTTTGTAGATATAGAAATATTTACAGACGAGTAATAAAGAGTGCAAAATCTATTTATTATTCAAACAAACTTAATAATACAAATAGAAACAAGGCAAAATGGAGAATTATTAATGAACTCAGGGGAAATCTGCGAAACCTGTCGAAGATAATTTGAATATTCATGCGAGTGCCTTTAATGAGTATTATTGCACTATAGCAACAAAACTGACAGCAAATATTCCAGAGAGTGCTGATCCTATGTCTTATTTGTGCACGGGCGTTGATGAGCATCTTGTATTTTCTGATACCAGTGTCTCAGAGGTATTGGATGTTGTTCGGGAAATCAAGTGCGGAAATGGTGATGCATCGGGTTTAGATGGCATATCAATAAAAATTATAGCAAACATGCCTTTCGCTGCTTTAAATTCTTTAGTCCGGTGTATAAACGACAGTTTTCGCAGCGGTTGTTTTCCGGATTGTTTGAAGATTGCTTTGGTGATTCCTATACATAAAGGAGGTGAGTCGGACTGCCCTTCCAACTTTCGTCCTATTTCTTTATTGTCCACCATTTCTAAGATAATTGAAAAAATCGTTAAAAAGCGTATAATTACCCATTTAACTAGACTTTTGCTGCTAAGTCCCTTTCAGTTTGCTTTCCAGGATTTAAAAGGTACAGGGGATGCAATGTTTTCTTTCTTTGAAAATGTTTATTCCAGTTTGAATGACAATGAGATTGTAGGCGCCGTGTTTTGTGACTTCTCTAAGGCCTTTGACTGCGTGAATCATAAAATTCTTTTGAACAAGTTAAAATGTTATGGCTTTGCTGGAAGGTCCTATGACTGGATATCATCATATCTATCTAATCGTCTTCAAATGGTAAATTGTGGGGAGATATGTCTCGTCCATCACCGATTTCTTGTGGAGTACCCCAGGGATCTGTGTTGGGTCCAATTTTGTTCCTGTTATATATTAACGATCTAACTAATCTTCCTATTGACGGCACTTTTACATTATTTGCCGATGATACTACCATTGTATGGAAAAACAAAAATGAGGTGGAATTAAAGAAGACAATTTCCAGAGATCTGGTTGAGATAAAAAATGGTGTGATTCAAATCTTCTAAGTTTTAATATATCAAAAACAAATATCATAACATTTAAATTTAACTTTGACAATCTTTATATTTCAGAAACTCACATAGAAAACAAAGAAGCCACTAAGTTTTTGGGAGTGTATGTTGACAGAAACTTGAAGTTTGTAAGTCACATAACTAATTTAAATAAGAAAATTGCTAGTGGTTGCTTTGCTGTTCGACTTGTTTCAAATGAGCTAAGTATTGCTGCAGCAAGAACAGCTTACTTTTCATTTGTAGAATCACATTTAACGTATGGAATAGCGTTCTGGGGATATTGCAGTCAACAGCTTTTAATTCAGTTTTTATATTACAAAAAAGAGCGATACGATACATGTGTAAAGTAAAGTCTCGAGATCATTGTAAACCTCTTTTTATAAAAAACAAAATCCTTACATTACCATGTCTTTTTATTATGGAAACTGTAGTCCTTGTTCATAAAAAATACTCCAGTACGCATAATGGGGCAATTTATAATACTAGGCAAAATGATAACTTACCACTCCCTATTCCAAAATCAACACTTACGAAAAATTCCATACTGTATGAAAGTAGGAAGATATACAATCACCTCCCTCAGTCATTGAGAACTATTGTTTCATTGAAATTATTTAAAAATAAAGTAAAAAGCTTATTGGTTGATAAAGCATACTACAACCTGCAGGAGTTCTACACCGATACCTTCTGATTGTTTTAATGGCCATAGTTCACTTTGGCGCTTTTATGTTTTGTATGTTTTTTCTCTTTTTATTGAGTTGACTGTGTTTTGTATTCTTGTTAATGTTCTGTTCCAAATCTTACAATAGTACCAGTTTTTCCATTAGCTTAGACTGATCGACTATTTTAAATAAATTCAATTTATAAATAGGATAAAAAACTAGGCTTACGTGAATTGTATTTTAATCTTAAATTATTCTACTTGTTAGTCCTATAGTGTAAATTTTAAAATTTTTAATAATCTTTGTTAACGAGAAATTTTTTTCTTCTTACAATAAAGAATATTTGACTTTGACTTTGGTTGGTGCCAGAACTGAGCCCTGAGGGACTCCAGCATTTACTTGGTGAAAGCTTGAAGAATGGCCGTCCACAATAACTGATATACGTCGATCAAATAGATAACTAGAGAGCTAAGTACAGAGTTTAGTTAAAAGACCATAGGAGGGAAGTTTATTAGAAGTGCGGCATGCCAGAAAGGAAATTGCAAAATTAAAGAAATAAATGAAAAATCAATTATGGGCGATCTGAAGTCTGGAAGTAAAAGGCGGGGGTAAAAACGGTTCTTCTCAATTTCCGGAAAAACTACAAGTCCTATAGAAATGCATTTTTTTGAAAAAGTTACCGTAGTACTGTATATTTTCACACCATCAGATAATAAAGATTTTAACGAACAAAAAACCCACCGACTTTTTGAAAATGTCGACATTTTGACATGTAAATAATAAAAAACCGAAAACTTGGTTATTTGAATTTTTTCATGAATTTTAAGGTTATGTAAAGAAAGCGTAAATAAAATAGTTGTAGATCTATTTAATACCTAAAACTTTGACATTTAACTTTTTTCCATAGGACATTTAGTTTTGCAGAAAATCGAGAAAAACCGTGTTTTACGTTTAAAACACTCCCTTCCCCCCTTCCCCTTCTCGACCTCGGATCGCCAGTAATTTATTTTTCCTTTAAATTTTGTTATATTTTCTACCTTTTAAAATGGGGTTTATCCTGGTCTATTAGGTTTCACAATGAAAAATCTGATTTTGACGAATTTCAAGGGCGAATATCTCGAAAACAGACGATTTTTTTACAGAGGTCAATTTATCTTTTTTGGATGCTATAATGGGTTGTTCCAGCAGCTTCTAGTATTTATCGTTGACTTCCACTAGCCGCCAGTGGGTTTAAGCCTTCTTGGGTTATATGAAGATAGATAGCTGGAGCTTTTGTTAAAAATAAAACATTATATAAAAAAATATGTTATTTACAGGATTGTCAATTGCATGCTAAATTAAAACACCAACTTAAATCATTATTTTACGATCCCACTGAAAATTATTTTTAGTACAGTTATAGACCTGGCTGTCGTGTCAATAAACTAATTAAACAATGAAATATCAGCAACATGGATTTCGTTTTATCGCGAAAATTAACTGACCTAGTTTTCTATTTTCCAGATTATAACTTCTCAAAACAACATTAGAACGACAAAATACCCTATTTTATGGTATTCAGGTTGAATGAAAGGTAAAAAACGCCCATAACTTTTATTACCACAAAAATCCAACAGTTAATTTTTTTTTTAAAGATAATTATCGTCTTTCCACTTTAACCAATATACAAAGAAGGTTCTCCGGATAGTATATACTCAGAATGATGTCGTAGTCATAAATCTATGTTAATATTTTTGCAACCAGGGTATCTAGAAGGCGTGTAATCACGGGCGTATGTAAAGGGGCTGGGGTTCCGGGGGTTAAACTCCCCTAGCTTTAGTGACAAAGGAAATTTTAATTTAAAATTATTGTTTTTCTTGTGTTTTCAATGGGTATCCTTATGTGAACTCTCCCCCTTAGAATTCCTGATAAAGTAAATTAAAAAAAAAATTTTAGTTCTTACATGCACAATAGAACATGTTATAGTAAAAATAAAGTCAGTATAAGTAAGAACATTTTAAAAGCGCAAATCGGCACCCTTTGAAAATAATAAAAAAAACATAAAAAGCCGCCTGCAATCGAACTATTCTATACAAAGGCGCCGCTATCCTTTACAGCGACGTCGATACACTGTGGGATAGAATCCATTATTTTGGCCAAAAGCGACTTTGAAATTTAATGGCTCATGCTGTGTATTTCAAAGTAGATACTCCAAACTACATGTACGCAAAATTATAAAGGATATGATGACTTCTATTGGGGTAATAAGAAACTTGAAAATGTATTTTAAGTAAACATAAATATACAACATTTAATCTACTTAGTTTATTATTAGTTGTTTACTAAAAAAGTAAAAGAGTTTAAATAATAAGAGAGCTATTGTTGTGTTTCCGATGCAGTCCTGGAGTCTCGCTACTTTGTCAAAGATTTTTACCTTTTTCTTTATCAGTTTTATACTTACAATTGCCTTCCTACTTTTGCTACTTTGAGTGTAAGACAGATACAAGATTTTTTTTAATATACAAGGTTTTCCATTTTAAAATTTAATATGTTTTGTCCTACACTGTATATCTTTAAAGATAAAAGCATTCTGATAAAAGATATGGACTTGACAATCAAGATTAATTTAATAATCTGGATTTTACAGATTACACGTTAAACTGATAATTAGCAACATTCTTATAAACAGAGCACTTGATAATTGTAATATTTGAGTAAACCCAGAATAATTAGGCTATTAAAAACCGTTTTTTGTGGAACACTATTTTATGATGTTTTTTACTAAGAATATTAATTAGACATAGTGATCATAACAAACATAACATAAATTTTTGATAGCTTTTAGGAAATACAGTTACCTAATTAATGTTTAAAAATAAAAACGAAGTAAAACTTTAACTCACAAAATTATAGGAATATTAGTCCAACGCAGTGCCGGATTAGCCATGGAGCAGGGGGCAGCAAATGCTGCGGGCCCCGCGCCTTGGGAGGACCCGCGCCTGTGGCCAAAAAAATCAAATTTGTTAAAATTTGTTCTAAACTGGAGATTCAAAAAAGGATTTTTATTTTAGAAAAATGTAGTGGCGTCCCTTTTTTTCCTTAACAAATATTTACCCTAAACCCCTTATGAAAGACACTGGTAAAAATGATTTTTGTCTTTTATGTCAAAAAATGTTTTCTTTATGGTCATAGGAGATGTCTTCTAAATGTTTAAAAATTATTATATAATAATAAAAAAAAACGTTATTTTTTAAAAACTAAGCTGTTTAGGACATATGTTCACAGTGTTGGATTTACCAGCAAGCTAAGTAGGCTGGAGCCTAGGACAGCAAATTTTTATGGCGCGGCAGATTTAGTTTTAAAAAAATCGACATGAATTAAGTATTAAGGCAGTTGGTAAATGCATATGTTTCTTTTGGTCTGTGACGGAAAAAAAAAACATTTCACTCCTTTTAACAGGTACTAAAATGGGACCTTTAATGAAATAAGTTTGTTCCCAGACATACATACTCCTATATATAGTTACTTACAAACCGGGCGCATCGCAGATTTTAATAAAATTTGGTTTACGGGATTTTTGGGAGCCCTGATTAAAAATCTAAAAAAAAATTTGTCGGACACGTTTTGTTGTGGATAGATTTAGATAATCATCATAAATAGAAAACTTACCTTAATTCACCATATTCTCCCTTCTTTTGCAGGCAATTCTCGACTTTTACGCTATTTGGCACTTAATATTTCATTTTCACCTCCTGAAAACCATTTTTCTCTTTAATTTACCCATTTTTTCCATAAAAATGGAATGCTTTACTTTTAATAATTATATTCGAATTAAAAAAAAGCTTTAAACTTTATAAAAAAGGGAGTAAAATAAATAAAGGGTTTTTAAAAGGTGGACATCAAATATTGAGTGCCAATTTAAATTTAAATAAAGAATTGTTTTGATGATGGATATCTCAAAAACAAAACGACTAATTTTTTTAGATTTGTGATTAGTGTCACATCGCATCATACAATAAAATCGATGATGCGTCAGGGTTTGTAAATAATTACCTTTTCTTTGTATCAAACTTCCAATCACATATCTTTTAACTTTATAATATTTAAAATAACTACTTAACAATCACTTTTAGTTCCAAATTTTTAATTTAAATCCCTCAAATCACAAAATTGCATTTACAGATTTTTAATATATTTTTTAGAGGTTTCCATTGTAACCAGGGTCGGATTTTAAGGTGTGGGGACCCCGAGGCAATGAACCTGTAAGGGTCCCTTTAAAGTAAAACTGAATGGACTTTATACCCAAAAAAATTGAAGAGCCAAAGAAAGGTCCTCATCAATAAATAAGTTATGGAAATTTTGTCTTTTCTTAATTGTTGGGGCCTCTAATTAAATAATTTGTGGGGTCCCGGGCCCCGCTTCCCTCCACTTAAATCCGGCCCTGATAGTAACGTAAGGTCTAATTGTCATTTCTAAAACAATAGCTGTCCAGTTTAAAACTTTTTTTTCTGACTTTAATTTATTTTAATATTATGTTTTTTTAATTAGGTAGTCGTTTTCTGTCACAGAAAAATAGTGCATTACTACTACAGGAAAAACTTAGCTCTCGGTTTATTGTCTCCCTTCGCTTTGTGTTGGGAGACAACACAACCTCGAGCTAGAAGCCAGAACCTTTTTCCTTATAGTAGGGGAGGTAGCGCTATGTTTTTCATACCAATTTTATACCGAATGAATTTTATTTGTAGCAGTAAAATAGTGTTAGATAGTCAGCAAAATGAGCGTCAGTCGCCGCTCCAGCGGTGGAGTCAACGGTGGCAGCATATAGAAATTCGTTAAAAAAAAGTGACAGAAAGTAATTTTAAACCTTGTCATGATTTGTGAGACAATTATATAATGAGGTTTTTATCAGAAGAACGGCTTTAAATTATATTATATGCTAAAAATGATATATTATTTCTATTTCTAAACCCAAATAGTAATAAAGGTATTTTTAAAATTCTTGACTTTGACAAATAAGCACCCGTGACCTGTGGCAGCCATGTTTTTTCAGGTGAAACTATCCTCAGTCTATCACTTCTAGCAACCCCTATATCACCGAATTCCTCGTGACAATCTCTATCCATTGATATGATATACGGGATATTCCATTTAAAAATAAGTGACTGGTGCTGTAACTCTTTTGTTTTTGTTTCAAATGATTGAGAATATTAAATTCTACAAAAAACATGCACAAAGTGGCTCTAGTCGTTTTTAAAAAAGTTCAAAAATAAGGCCCTGTTTACTTAAAAATTGTGGCTACCAGTGTCTAATTTAACCGTAAACTGTCACTTTACATGTAGGAATTAAAAAAATATATATATTACAAATTTTGTTAAGTTGTTTAATTATTATTTAAAACCTATTTACAGTTTTTCTCTACAATACACGAAAATAGGCCATAAACACGTTTAAGAAAAATACGAATTTTGGCGCAGCATATTTATGGCGCTGACTGACGGTCTTTTCCCCATTAAAAGTCCAGCTGACGGTTTTTTTTTAATTATTTTGGCAATATAAATAATCAACTGTATAAATTACATGATGTATAAAATGAGTTTGTTATTAAATTTTTTTGATATCTTATATACGTGACTGACGTATGATCCACCGTCTTCAACACAGCGGACTATTATTTTTAGTTTAGTAATATCTAAGCTGTGTCAAAAATTTTGACACGGTATAAAATTACTTTTGGGATTTTTTTCCGACTTTTAGATGCTGCCATCGTTGAAACCACCGCTACTTGGGCAGCGGACGCTCGCCACTGTTAAATATAAGAAAACAAATGTAATTTTTAGCCTGTATAAAATGACTATATAGCGCTACCTCCCCTACTATTGTCTAATAAATAACTATTTTTGAGTAGTAGAAGACCCTTTTTTGCTCCTCAAAATTTGTTTTTGGTTAGATAAGAATGTGGACTAAGGTAGCAAAATTGCGAAAATTAATAGCCTGCGGGCGACAAATATGTAAATCCGCCACTGTATGTTCATATGAAGTTTTTTCCTATTTTTCATTGTAGAATCACCACTTAAAGTTTGTCGGTTGAGTTACTGTACACTCTGTATTATATCCTTTCTGTCCCTCTTTCTTTAATTTTATTTTCTACAATTCTAGTAACTAACCAAAAGAACAAAAAAAAAAAATCTTTTTCCCTATAAAACTTCCGTCTTGGAGGCCCCGTCAAACGAGAGCTATTTTTCATAACGGCAAAATAAACAGGTAGTTTAATTTTAAAAATCTTAAATTAACTAAGAGGTGTTTCACTTTATTTTTCTACTTAAAACAAAACAAAAAAAATCTTAATCAAACATTCCCTAGCCTAAAAACTAAAAATACTAAAATCCAGTGGTGGGGACCCAGCTCCCACCTCAGATAAACTACACTTAAGTGAAAATTTATTTATCCCGCATTTCATTATAGTTTTAAAACATCTCGAGCACTATATTAAAAAAAATCAGTATTCTAAAAGAAATCGATAAAAAACATTGAAAAAATACAATTTTGAGAATCGCTAGACACTAAGTCTGGCCGATCAAGGGAACTCCACTGTAGTTCCGAGTGAAAATTGTTTTTATTTAAAAGGAGGTTAGCATATTGGAGCGGGCTTAGTTTTCTGGATCAAGTGTTACAATGCAATAATCCCTGTTGGCTTTGGATTAAGCTTTTGTAATCGCGTACGCCTTGGATAAGACAGTTGAAGATCGGGCGGGGTAGACAATAGAATTTTGTTTTTCTTTTGTTTTGTGAATGGTGAGGTGATGTTTACTTATAAAGATATGTTGAAGAGGAGACAGTGAAGAAGTGACTTTAGTAAGAGCAGCGAAGAGTTGGGAATTTGTAGTTTTTTATGAAAAGAAAATTAAGCATTAAATCTTTGGTCTTTTAATGGAAGAAGAAGCTTTGTGATCTAGTGTGTTTTTAACTTTGTAAAAATGACTGTCATTATGAGTGGACAGGATAGTTTAAGGGACGCAAGTGCCCTTAAAAAGATGGTAAGTACCATTATTTTTGAAAATCCATAAAAAAAAGTGAAAACAAAATCGGTATACACGGTGTCTACGGATGGACTTAGCTAGCTTTTTAATTTATAATTATTTAAAAAAGTTGACCTTTATAGGTTTTTTGCTTGCTAAAATTTATAAGAAAAATGGCCCTATGACATCCACGCTTAAAAAACGCAAAAATAGTACTTAAAGAAAATTTAAAAAATCGGAAAAATAGGTATATTTTTGAAATTACCTAATTAAAATGCATGAAAAAGTATTCAAAAGTGTATACCTAGTACAATTTTTTCCCATATGATTTTTACGATAAATGGAAGGTAAGTTTAAAAAGTTAGTTTAAAAGAAATATATACACTACGTCTATATCGAATAGTTGAAGCTAGCTTCAGTTAAAGCGACTTTTAAAATTGGCTTGAAAAAGCGATATAAACGCGCTTGAAAGTGACTTGAATGGTTCAAGTCAAGCCTGAAAATTTTTAGGGTTGACTTCACTGAAGCCGATTAGAAACACGATATAAACGATTTAAGCGGGCTTAATAACTGCCTAACTTTAAATTAATTACCACGTTTATATCGAATAGTTCAAGCTGGCTTGACAAAGCGGCTTTAAAGCGATTTCCAAGTCTACGTGTTTATTTCGGTGGCTTGAAAGTCGATTGAAAATCGAGGTCAAGCACATTTCAGGCCATCGTCTTACGCATGCGGCTGTTTTGCATCCAACTTCACAGTAGATATCAAATGAAAAACAAACCTCACTTTTTAATTTGTCCCGTTTTGTGAGCTGTTGTTGGTGTGAGCGTGTTTTAAAGTTTTTTCACCAGCTTTTCCACTCATATTTTGTATAAAAATGTCAAAATCATATATGAAATTGACACCGATGACGTTCGAGGAAGCATTCATCTGAAGTAATAATTGTGCTTGGATTGTCAATCTCTATTTAGATAAGTAAAAATATACGTGGAGCATGGTTCCATTTAAAATATAAAACCTAAAGTCGTTTCCGCCTGGAGTGATATATAACAACTAAATAGGCCAAACAATGCACATTAATGTGTTATAACTACTATCCAAATATGTTTTTTAATTTCTTGAAAAATAAAAAAGTTATAGGGGTGAGCCGCTGACTAAGGACACCCGGTATACAATGTTTCTTGGTTCTGTTAACCTTTCTTAAAACTTTTAACGTTTTTACTAGTTTTTCTCATCCTCATGTGAGGTGATACTTCATACATTTTATCTGTCAAAAACTTCTACATTAAACATTATATTCTGATATTTTTAAATTCGGATTGTACAACCACCTGTTTAAATTTTTAACCGAAAATACATTTTTCCATTAAAAAAATATTTTCTGAGCCAAGTAAACGCTTGTTGGGCGACATAAACATTCTATTTTTAAAATGTGTTTAGAAGATTAAGATTTTACGTAAAAAATAAATGTTTTCATTTGATATAATTTAGAAAAACAGAGAATATAAACTTTTTAAAAAAATACTATATTCTGGTCAATTTATTTCTCTAACATGTGCGCAAAGTAATACTTTCCCGCACGGAAAAGCAGTTAGACGAAAAACGCAAAGCGAAGTTTGAATAAGCTTTTAGTGCGGGAAAGATAGTTTGCCATAATGTTAGGAAAAATATTTTTTTCTATGAGTATTTTATAAAAAATAGAAATATATATTTATTTTAATTGATATTTCTTGAAGTCAAATAATTTTTCATTTTTAACGTTTATTTGTTGTTGCTCTCACAAACAATTACATTTTCTAACGTAAGATTGCGCCCTCCTTTCAAACCATATATCCAACAATATATCCGACCACAATTTCAACATCGTAAAGCTTAGTTCATAAGTTTGCGAAATGCGATTTGCGAATCGCGAAACTTGTTCTGATTGGTCAATTTGTAACGACTTTTTAAGCTAGTTCATACAGACGCGAAAAGCGAATTGCGAAACGCGAATTTTATTCTCATTGGTCAATTTCACATAAAATTAAAGGCGGGTAATTCAAAATAAAGATAGTTTAAAGATGTTGCGAATTCGCAAAATTTAAAATCTAGTGGGCGGAAACTTAAGATTATTTTAATTTCTGGCGAATATTCGCGTGTGCACATGCGTAGAACCAAGAGGTTATTTGTAATTTTAAAAACAATTTTGTTATTGTTATTTTTATGTCATTCTATTAGCTGTTTGGAACGGTATTTTTGTGTTCATTTTTTTAAGTATTTTGTGTATTTTGGTTTGAATTAATATTAACTTTTTTAGCCCTTTTCATTTATAACAAATTTGCAGCGTTTCTACGTCTTAGTTGCCAAATAAATGTGCTACATTCTTTATTCATCACATCAGATAAATGTTATAATTATTAAAAGGAAAAACAAAGAAAATCTCAAAAGAACCCAAGCGTAGCGTCACCACCGAAACGCAAACAATATAGAAATTTGTAGGTTTATGTTGTTGCCAATATAGAAATTTGTAGGTTATGTTGTTGTCTAGAATTTCGGCGAATTTCGCAGCTGTATGAACATGACAAAAAACCGCGAATTTTTTGGTAAAATATTCGCTTTTGGCAATTCGCTTTTCGCGTCTGTATGAACTAGCTTTTTTATAAACACTTCTAAAGAAAATGACAGGCTTGGTAATAATTTTGTGGGCACCCAGTATTAGGGTGATATTAGAAAGAACAGATTTTCATTAAATTTTGTTAGTTCTGGTTAGTAAATATCGTACCAGCTGACAGGTGCTAATTTTTTTGTATTTTAAAATAAAAATACTAGAGTCTTGATCCTTTTCTGAAAAAAATATATTATTTTATAGTTGATTTAGATATGAATGATATATATTTACCCTATTATTAGGGCCATGTTAACTGCTTCAGGCGCCCTAGGCTAGAATTCCCGGAGCTTTTATTTTCCATTAAAAAATTGTTTGAAGAGCAAAAAAAGGTCCTTTCCTCCGTGGTGCCTATTGTAAGTACCAGACGCCTTACTTCATCACCCGAGAAATAAAATTTAAAAAAATGTAATACCCTTTTCACGCCTATTTGCCCTGTCTAGCGCCTATTACTCCCCTGTCTGGCGCCTATTTTTTTCATGGCGCCCTAGGTTGTAGCTTAGTCAGCCTAATGGATAATACGGCCCTGCCTATTATACCCTTTCTTTGTTTATTATGTTGCATATTTAATTACTAATTAGCAGATCTATGTTAAAGTTCCTCCTTAAATTTAACATATTTGGAGGACTTTACTCTTTAAAGCAAACCATCCTAACTTTACTTGTAAAATCACATCCTTAAAGTTTGCATATCATTTAAAAACACCCTGTATACTTAGGGACCGTCCATAAATTACGTGAGACATTTTAGGGAGGACGCGGGGTCAAGGAAAATCTCACCAAATATCACGATGGGGGAAGGAGGGTCTGTGAAAATCTTATGTAATTTTTGTGTAGATAGAAAGGGGGAAAAATTCAATTTTGGGGCAAGTCTTTCCTAGGAAAATGTGATGTATTGTTGCTTTTTTGGATGGGAGACCTTTTTTTTTTGCTCTTCAAAAATTTTTTGAGGACAAAATCAATTTCTGTTCGAGAAATTGAGAGTTTTGTATTCCCATCATAAATATCACGTGAGATTAGATAAGGGGGGTTAAAGAAAATCTCACCTTATCTCACCAAGGAGTGAGAGGGGGTCCAAAATATGGCAGAAACACCTCACGTAATGTATGGATGCCCTCTTAAGTTAATAAAAAATAACCTATAGTATAGAAATTTATGTAGATCTCTTTAGGTTTAGAAATAAATAACAGTTAAATTAATTCACAATTTCAAAATGCGGAAATGTAAGATAATTCCAGGTGTAGTTTTGCAACGAGTCTATTTTAAATTTTCAAATAAATTACCCGCGATTTTCTTTAATTATACACAGCTATTCGCCGGACTTTGAACGATATTTTTAAACCTCCCATTTATTTTACAAATAAACAACCTGTATCTCTTGGTAATTGTAAAAATATCGAAAAAGGTGCAGCTTTTGCCCACAGTAGGTTTTCAAAAGCTTGATTTTTCTTCTTCTTCTTTTCTATAATGGCCTGGGCTGCCTTTCGGCGCTGTTCACGGATTTTTTTTTTAACTGTTTGCCTTACAGGATGATTAAAAAATCGATGACAAAACTTAAGGCGGTAAGGCGGTAAATCTAAATTAAAAAAAGTACTTTTATATACAAGGTGTTCCCTAAAGACATGCTAATATTTAAGGGGGTGATTCATGAACTCATTTAAAGATAAAAACTTTCTATGGACATGTGTCCAAACGTCTTAACTTTTGAGAAACTAAGAGTGTTAAATTTAAAAAAAAATCTATTTTTTAAATATCTTAACTATCCTTTACCCAATTTTGTTTTAATTTGGCAATATAATTATTAATTACATTAAGGGGGTAATTTATTACTGACTTAATTACATTTAATAAGTCCAGTGGCGTCTCGAGAGGCAACTGAAGGAATATTTCTAAAAAAAGTGGTACGCCCCTGACTGTGTAAATGTGTGTAATATTTTTGTGCTTTTTTTAGATTAAGCAAATAAAAATACAACCTCTATGTCTTTTAATTTTTTTCCATATCTTGTTTAGTTTAAGAGAAAAAAAAATATTTCACTTAATTGCATATTTTTAGACCATACAAGAAGCATTGCAGGGACCTTTTTCTTTTAAAAATTGAGTTGTATAAAAATACTTATTTAAATAAGGTTTATATCCAGTATAACAGTTTTTACTAAAAATAAGTATTTTCGAAGTTTTTTGGTTTTCGAAAATTTATACACCCTGTATCTTAAAAAGTTAAGACGTTGAAGGCATATGTCCATATGAAGTTTTTTTCTTCAAATAAGTTTAAGAATCACCCTCTTAGATATTAGCATCTGTTTAACGAACACCCTGTATACAGGGTGTCCCATTCTATTTATTTAAAAATAACTTCGCCCTGGTACAAGATACCAAAAATAAACCTAATAACTAATTTTTTTAATAAACAAAATAATAAACATGGTGTCTCAACTACAGACATTTTAAAGACAAGTATTTTTAAATAAAACACCGTGTATATTTTACCAAATGTTCACTCTGTATTAAATTCTACATCAGAAATGTATAACACACTTTATGTCAATTAATGCTGGTTTCTGAAGCCCCTAGGCCCCCAAGCTCAGGGGGCCCCTTGGAGGTAAGAAAGACCCACAAGTTTAGTAGTAAAAAAAATAAATGTGTGAATGCAGGTTAAAGAATGTGAAAACTTTTTTTTTGGTTGTCACTTTTCTTTTGGGTTTAGGGCCCACTTTAGTTTTTGCCCTAGAGGCCCCTGCTGACTTAGCTACGACACTGCGCCAATTCTTTACTGGTTTCTGAGATATCAACAGCATGCTGATATACTCATTAATGATTAAAAGTAAAGGAATAAACTAATATTTTGGTTTTATTTATTTTTTAATAATTCTGTCACTGTCAGAGTGACAAATAATATGAATAATAACATGAATGAATTACCCTCCATTGAGGAACTACTAACAGGTATGTTAGCAATTTAGTTTATTTTAGATACATATTTACTTAATTGCACTAAAAAACAGCAATACGTCAATTATGGCTGGTTTTTAGGGTAATCAAGTAAATATGTATCTAAAATAAAATTAATAGCTGACTTACATATTAGTAGTTATTACAATGTAAGGTAATTAATTACATGTGATTTTATTATTTTTCGCTCTGACAGTAATAGAATTAGGTATTTAAAAATAATTAAAACCAAAAAATATTTTCTTTCTTTACATTTAATCGTTAATGGGTATATCAGCATACTGTTAATATCTCAGAAACCAGTAAGAATTGACGCAGTGATGTCGCTAAGTCAGCAGGGGCTCTGGGGCAAAAACTAAAATAGAGCCCTAAACCCAAAAGAAAAGAGACAACCAAAAAAAAGTTTTCACCTTCTTTACCTGCGTTCATACATTTCATTTTTACTACTAAGCCCAGGGGCCTCCTAAGCTTGGGGGCCCAGGGGCACTGCTTCGCTTCCCGCCAAGCCCTATAGTAGCCACGCCACTGAATTGACGTATAATGTGTTATACATTTTTGATGTAAAATTAAATACAGTCAAAATTTGTTAAAATTTACAGGGTGTAATATTTTCAAAACACTTCCTTGTCATTAAAATGTCGGTTTTTGAGACTACTTGTATATAAGTGGTATAGTCACCAAATAAATATTTTTTATTTTAAATTTATTTTTGTATCTTGTGCAGGCGCAAAATTATTTCGTGTATAAATAGAGTTGGGACACCCTGTATTTTTTCAAAATGTCATTGGTTTTCGAGTTATATCCCTCACCCATCCATCACGTTTAACTTAAATACTATCACACTTAGTTTTTCATCGCGCGTTTTTATCACACATAAAGTTTTCTAAGAATTTATTAATAGATAAACTAGCATAACTATAATTTAGATTTAGATCCTTTTTAAAACCCATTATTTTTTTATCATGTCTATAAACCCATCTATTATTACTTCATAGTAAAACCTTAAAATACGGTTAAAACCTATTTTTAGCACAGTTCGCAGGTTGTAAAAATTAAAATAGCTTTAGTGGAGGTATTTTTACATTGAATTTAAAATGGTGCTAACATAGGTTTTCTAATTGGCAAAAACAACGTTATTGGCTATAAAAAGGTTTATGGTTGTTTTTAAATAAATAAAATTTGAATTCCACTTCGGAAGCATTAAATATTTTAAATGTGGGTGTGTCTCCTATGTACTTTCACGTGTGTTTTCATTATTATACAGGAAAAAAATGAAATTACTTTAATGTTTGTACAATTATGTATATTTTTGAACAAGATATTTCAATTCTTTAACTCGTATATAGATTTTAGTGACTTGTATTCTCCAATACTGCAAGTACTTTTTCTCCCAATTAATTCCCCGTGCTAATTAAGATGACCCTATTAAAAAGAATCTAAGCTCTTTAAATCGGGGGATCGTGGTGGCCATTCTTAAGTCCCACAGCCTTAAAGGCTTTATGAATGTATTAGAATAACACCTACTTCCTAAAAATTGCAGTATTAAGTGCAAAACACCGCGTTATTGGCAAATAAATCAATCCAAAGATTAAATAACATACAGGGTGTTTTATTTAACATCAGAAAGTTGGTTCGCTATGTACATGAATGTATGAATGTATAAAAATGTTCCTATTTATTTATAATAGAATCTATTTCGTTTGGCTGATACACACTGTATATTTTATGTTAGGCCAAGAGGCAGGACCTATTTTACTTATATTTCCGTTATCAGGGGGATAAGTTATGGATAAAATGTATTTTTATATAAGCACCAAAGAGGCAGGGGGATACTTGACGCCCCTAATGGAGTGGCGCCCTGGCTCATCACTTCTCCCTTAGGTCACAGCAGCCCTGATTAACCCTTTGTGGTCAGTCTCAAGGTAAAAAACAAATGATTTACGTCATTATATTACGTACAATAGTTTATTACTATCACGAGCTAGCTATTATATTACTCAGAGGTAAGGTGCAAATTTTGTAAATAATTTTAACAAATTATTTGAAGTGACGGCTGAAAACACTATATCAATTAATTAACTTTCAGCTTTTGAAATTTCATTGAAATGCATCCAGAAATAAATGAACATTAGGATTTCCTGGTAATACTTGATTTTAAAAATCCTTCCTCTATTTTGGGATCAGAATAAGATAATTAGTATTATAATTAAAAGAAGAAAAGTTTTGTACCTCCACTGTCTTTATTTTATTTATTCACACAACGTTTCGGGCAGTACTATCTCTGTTCGTTTTCCATGTGGAGTTGTTAGGAGAGAAAGAGCATCAGGTGGTCGCAAAATTGGTTTCACATTACAACCATTAATAATAATAAATGTAAATAAATATATATTTTTAGATAAAAACGATTAAGCAAGGTTATTTTTCCGATTTTTGGGTCAAAGTTCTATTAAGAGATTAAAAGCATTTTTTGATTAAGTTGAGATGATATAGAAATAAATATTTTTCTTGGCACTGTTTAGATTTACTTTAATTACTCCGTTTTATTTTAATTTTAAATTATTGGCTTGATTTCCGCGTTATAATTTGGAAATAGTCCGAAACTTTTACATGACATAATACTTGTTGAATCATACCAGGCACGGCCAATGACTTTTTTTCAGATGGGAGAAATTTTGTGAGTAACCAATTCCACAGGGGAGGGGGTGCTTGTTAAAAAATTTAAAGGCAGATTCTAAATCCGAAAATATAAAGAAAAGTTCACATAAACATGGGTCGGCAAAGTTTTTCGTTCTCAAGATGCAGGTGTAAAACTTTTCAAAACATTTTGAAACGTATTTTAGTAAAAATATTTAGAAAGTCATAGACTGGATGTAAACCCTTATTTAAATGAGTATTTATTGTTGTTGTTACAAAATTGGTAATAAAAAATTATAAAACCTAATTTTAAAAAACAAAGCTCCGCAAAATCTAAAATATATAAAAGCTGTAGTTTTAATTGCTGAATCTAAAGATAGCACAAAAATTAGACACACAAATAAAAATTTAATTCATAAAAATATGAAAATTTTTAAACTGGGACAAAAAAAGTTGATTTATCCATTTATACTGTGCAATACCGAATGAAGCTATTTTATACATTGCGCAACACAAAAAGTGTACATGTGTGCAAATACCTTTAAAAAGAGATTTTTACTATTCTTGCAAGCTATTATTACCAACTGTAGAAGTTAACGAATCACCGAAGATTTTACCTAGTTTTGTTCAAAACATATATGTACTTTTGTTTACCAACATATTTTTAATTTTTGACCTCGTATGTATTTTTTGTTTACTTGAATCGTTTTTATAAAGCCTCTTTTATTTAAAATTTCAGTTAAACCTTCATAATTAATCATTTTGAAGTCTAGTCACTCCACCTTTTTGAAATTTTACCTTGTTTATTTTAGTAAAACTTATTTTTGAAATCTAGTTTTCGAAATGTATATTTCCTTGACTTCTTTTGAATTTCGACAAATTCACCTTGTTTTTTGAGTTCAACAAACTCATAACTTTTACAAACCAGATTTCTAATAAATTGACATCATCGCTTATACAGGGTGTTTTCTAATACTATGCGAATATTTTGGCCGGCAGCACACATAAAAGTATAATAATATCGGACGATCGGACACAATTATCTGAAGTTTGACTGATTTATTATATGTTTGACGTGACGTCGGATCCGAAATCGGATGGGATGTGTATGCGTCGCAGTCATAAAAACCTATTTATATAGCATTGAATGGGCACTGTAAATGTTAATATTTTGTCATAAGGAATCTGTGGTTTTTCTACTATAAATTAACGTACACCCTGTATTTACTATTTAAAAGAGAAGTATTATCAAAAACCTTGCGTTTATATTTTCAGGTATTTCCACCTTCCTAAATTTTTCACCTGCATCACGCTATACTGCGTATAATTATTCTATTTTTAAGACTTTTATGACCAAGTGGAATACAAATATTTTCGTGGTTCGTCTAGCGCCGGACCCATTTCCTACTAGAACTGATGATTTTTTTTCGTGTCCCACAAAATGTTTGCCAAATTTAATAATTTATGCTGATGAAATATCATGGATTTGTGCCCAAATACTAATAATACTAATAAACTGTTTTATTCATTGGTTAAAAAACATGAATAGGACAATAGCAATTAATTTACATCTGTTTTAAAATAATTAATGGTTTTATTTTTAAACGAATATTTTTTTTCAGGGTGGCCGGCTATATTTTGAACCATTTTGAGCGCGAGTAACTTTAGAATAAATAAAAGTTGTTAAGTATTTAAAATTCGCGTTAATATATCTTGGTTGGTTAGTGCCGGGCCAGTAACTAAATGGACTTCATAATAAGAACCCTTTAAAACCTTGACGAGTTCTCTCTTTCACAAATATAGGGCAGGATTCAAAATCGATTCACGAAACTTAAGGGGTGTTTCTACTCTTGACAAAATAAGGGTAGACCTTCTTTTTTTTTTAATGTCATTTGTTCGAGTTACAAGCCGTCAAAGTTCAATTTTTATTTTGGTTTTTTTCCAGTTTATGCGTGGCGTTAGCTTAAGTACTACTTGTCTTTGAATAGAAGTCGATAAAGTTTTTTTATTGCTATGTCGTTTTAAAATTAAGCGAATTTTTTTATAGTTTTAATTATTGGCAATTAAGCATACATCTACGTAAATAAAAATATCAAAATAGGATGGACTTTATGAGACTTTGGATTTTATTATTGGTTTTATTCAGGACTTTCCATTTAATGTAATTTTAGTCAGGCATGTGGCACATTATTAATATTTCATTTTAATCTGTTAATAATCCACAAGTTGACAAAAACGTGAAAATTATTTAAAACAATTTAATTAGGCAGTAAAACATGATAAATCAAATGAATTACAAATAAGGATGGATCTTCGGTTGGGTATTTTTGAGATTACCCTACCTGCTATAAAAATACACTTTTATTATTTAATTGATAGAATCTTTACTCGAGAAGGAACAAAATAACTGATTTGCGACATATACAGTGTGGTGATTCAAAAATCGATTACGAAACTTAAGGGGGTGATCTACTTGACAAAATAAGGGTAGAGCTTCATATAATTTTTTTCAAAATGTCATTCGTTTTCAGTTACAAGCAGTCGAAGTTCAATTTTTATTTTGGTTTTTTTCGCCATATTGCATTTATTTTTTAACCAATCCAGTTGATATTTGGCACACAAATCGAGCTTTGCAGATTCTAAAATTTTAAGACAAAAATACTTTTTTTAAATACCGCCAGAGGGCACTTTACCTACTTAAAATTATTTACATCACTTTTTATTTTGACAGATATCGCAAAGCTGAGGGCGCCATTTTATTGATCAATCAAAAACTTAAAAAATAAGGTACTCTTTATTAAAGTCGATAAACCTACACCGTTTAGGCACCAATAGACATTAAAGCTTTCATCAATATCAATCAAATTAGCCTATATACGATACAGGGTGTCCAGCTGAAGGTACTTTTACCAAATTTGGTATTTAAGGGACTTTAGACATGTGAAATTTAATAGTGATATCAGCACTGTTGCCAGATTTTCCAGTTTTGTGCTATACGTATTTTTTTTAGTTTTTTAATGAAATGCCCCATTTATTTTTATTGCATCGAATTAGGCCGATCAAATTTAGTAAGTTTATAAATTTTCAAAATTCTGTCTCTATTAGTTGTCGAGATATGATACCCTACACTTTAAGCAAGAAGTGACTTAGTGCCTAAATATTTCTATAACCACTAAAGCTTTGTTTACAAAATTTGATATTTAGGGATTTTACGACATGCTTAATTGTTCAATGACATCAGCATTGTTGTCAAACTTTAATAAAATTGCGACATTGTCATATCTCGGTAATTGGTAAAGATTGAATTTAAAAAATTACAATTTGTCAACAGTTGACACGCTCCTTTTATTACAATTAAAATTAATAGGCTATTCCCTTTAAAATAAAAAAATATTACATGTAGCGCAAAACTGGAAGATCTGGCAACAAAAATATAACAAAAACACAAATAGTTCAGTTTGGAAACAAAACAAAAAATACAATAAGAACTAACTATCGTGGGCAGGAGTTGGTGTCGTCTGATACGGTTCGGTTTCTGGGTGTGAACTTGGATTGTAGACTGGACTGGGAAGCTCATATCGAGGAGGTTGCTTTGGGGGTTGCCAGATTTGCCTATGCTTTGGGAGTCATTGCTAAGAATGTTGGTGTGGATGCTGCTATTACAGCATACCATGCATATATACAGAGTCGGCTTAAGTATGGGTTGGTATTTTGGGGAAATTCTTCAAGAATTGACAGAGTTATGGTGCTGCAGAAGCGTTGTGTGTTAGAAATATCTATGGAATGAAACAAACAGAGAGCTGTCGAGAAGTATTTGTTGACAAAAAAATCTTAACTGTTATAAATCTATACATTTTGGATTCTGTCATGTTTGTAAGGGGTAACTTGGATTTGTTTGCCGAGTGTCACCTTAGTCATGATCATGACACTCGAGATAAGGGCGGCAAGCTCTACTGTGATAAATGCAATTTTTCATACATTCAGAAAAATGTAAAATTTTCAGTAATAAATTTTTTTAATTCATTTCCTGAATCAGTTAGGCTACTCTCAGAGACTGAACTAAAAAAGTGTATTAAGAAATATCTGTTAACAAAATCATTTTACACACTAAGTGAATTTTTTGATGATGAGGATAAAAAGTTACTAGGTAGGTGTAGTAATTAAGATAATATATTATCACATTATTGTATGACATGGTTCCACACCCTTTTGGGTTTTATATGTAACTATTTGTTATTTGGAATTAATAAATGCTTATCTATCTATCTTATCTATCTATTCCTCGAGCCGGCCCTGCAGCCGGTCATGCAAAAATGTCACATCTGCATAAAAAGCCCATGCTCGCTCGCAAATGTGACCGTGCATGTGTATTAAAAAACTGACACATCTGGCTTGGCATGCGACTCGATGCTCGAGTTTGATTTTTGGCTCTCGTCGTACCAACTTGTGCGTGTGCTATGTACAGAGGTTTAAAAAAATAAAAATAATAATTTCCTTAAATAACGCTCATGTTCAAGTTGATCACACAAGCCGCTGCCTAAATTGACGCTAAACTGACAAGTAAATCTGAACCACATTTCATATTTGGTCGCATGCAAGCGTATTTCAGTTTTGCATGACCATCTGTACCCCGGTGTACACCTTTTTTAGATAAAATATATTAAAGAATAAGAATATTTATCTTAAAGTTGAAGACAGAGTGGCTCAAAAAAATTATTTCGTGCTAAATTTGTGCCAGATATCCCAAAAGTGGCGCCCTCTAAATTTGACAGTAAAAACGAGACCATATTTAATGTTTTACCTATGGTTTTACCCCACAAAATTTCCTTTTGACAAATATTGTGGCAACTGGCAACTGACCAAACCTCAGGAATTTGTGGTAGCATTTTTCCGCAACTTTTAGAGACACATTGTATAATAGGTATAACAGATTTATACATAAGTATCATTGATAAACGACTATTATATTATTATTAATATTTAATAATAATAAAAAAACCTATTAGTTTCAAAAAAGTTATAGTTTGTAAACTAAAAGGAAAATATAGCGCGCTCATTTCAAAATCATCATAATGGCGCCACTGGAATGAAGTTGGCAACAGATCCAATAATCCCGTAACCATTTAAACTAAATTAAACTCTTGTGTACCTGTGTCTTTTGATACTTTCACTAAATTTCAGTGTAATAAATGTCAATAATTCAACTTTTTAACCAAAAAATACTTTTAGTGCAAGTTCCGACCAAATTTTGTTAGAATAAACACTGAAAATCAGTGCGCACATTTAAATTCCCGCGCCAAGTGAAAGCCTGTGGAAAGCAGCCAAGTTCAGAGCAGTGAAATAAAAAATGGCGTTTATATCGATCAAAACTCCTGCTATCCGTAAGAAAAGTTAAATAAATACGCTTAAAATGCCTTTTATAGTGATCAAAAACGAACGAAAACGTTAACTTGCATGTCGTACTTATATTTAAACAAAAAGTTTGCGAATTTAACTCTTTGTTCTTAATAAATATTGGTTTTTTGTCGATACTGCAAATGTCAAGCAAGTAGACTATTGGATATTTTTGAAGTTTTTGCATGATTTCCTGCTCACAGTACACTGCTTTTATGCCCATATTATACCAATGGAAACCTAATGATACACGAAACACAGATTAACCAAAAATACTGCTTTGCTAATATGAAAAACCTTTAAAAAAGGTGAAAAGGCCTTGAAGGTATGCTGTAATGATACCTGTGTGTGACAGTTAAATTGGACTACGTAAATCTATATTTAACTCGTTTATTTTTGGCCAAATTATCAAAGCAACTCCTTCTAAATAAATCGGACTTTTTTCTATTAATTTAGTTGTTCTATTTCTTCCTTATATATACACCGCTTCTGCGCCAATCTACTTCCTTATTTGTGCTATAAACGGCGTTTTTAGCTTTCTACTGTAAATAAACGACGAACAGACTGTAATAAGAGGCTTTGCATGTAACTATATCATTACATGATGGTACTTAAAATTATTAACATAATTATGGGATAGTTTTGTCTAAAAAAATATTCAAAAAATCAATAAAGTCCGGGCGTAACAAATCGTAGGAGGCATTGAAATGCAGTGTTGCCAGATCAGTTAGATATTCGAAAACTAATATATTTTATTTAAAATATAATTAAAAGTTTTTTTTTTGTATAATTATTTACGAGTATTAATTTTGCAAATATTTACAAAAATAAAAAATCTTAAAACGGTGTTTCCCAGATTGTTTAATATTAGTTATTGCTTTAGAAATATCAAAATACTAAAAATCAAAAATCTACATGTCAAAATGTCACCCCAAAAGAAAAGTGATAAACCAAGGACTCTTTTTGTTTTTGAGATATCCATCATCAGACTTGAAAATCAAACTAACCTATTTTCACTATACTTCCTTTTCTCAAGATTTACACCTTTAAATACCTAGACTGCCTTGACTTGACTTGAAGCTTTGCAATTTAATAGAAAAAATGGTGTAAAATAAATATTTTATGGATTTAAAAAAGTGTAAATCAGGAAAAAAATTTATATAAATACTTTTCCTAGATACAGGGTTTTAAAGATTTTTATTAAGATGTTAAGTATTCCTTGGCCAGTTTGAATAAAATTTGGCCGTGTTAGTTGAAGCATTAAAAAGCTAATTTAGTTCTAACTTGAATAATTTATTTAGTCCAGACTGTGGCGTCTCCAGCGGTATTTAAACGAATATTGCTGGCAAGAAAATGTACTTGCTTAATCTAAACAAAATATAAAATTTGCAGAAAAGTCAGTGGCATACATTTTTGTCTAAAATATTCGTTTAAGTACGGCTTGGGACGCCACTGGCCTGAATAAATTTATTTAAGTTAGGGCTAAATTAGCCTTTTATTGGTGCCAATACCACTGTCAAATTGTATTAAAATTGGATAGGGAATATTTAAGTTAATAATTAAAAACCGATTTTTTTACTTTAACTCCCTGTATCTGAAAAACAATGCATTTTCGAAACCATGTTTATATAAACTTTTTTTATATTTTTAATAGTAGAAGAAGGGCTGTTCGTCTTATTAATGATCCTTTACTTACTCAAAGACTTCCTTCTCTTGCCCATCGTCGAGCTGTGGGAGATCTATCGCTCTTCTATAGATACTTTTACGGCTTCTGCTCCGACGAATTATCCAGTATAGTCCCTCCTCTTGCAGCTCCCAACAGAGAAACTCGTGGTGCCGCGCGTATGCATCCCTATACGGTTCAATTGGACAGGCCCCGTTCGTTCTTTTATCCCTAGAGTTTCTAGACTGTGGAACCTACTGCCAGCGGAGGTCTTTCCTTCCCCCAAATCTTCAAGTTTTTAAGTCCCGTGTTAACAAACTTCCTCTTACCCTGCTTAAGACACCCACGGTATGTTAGTATTTAGGCTTTCAGCCTTCGTGGATTGTCCAAAGATAAAAAAATCTAGAACACCTTGTATTTTTATTAAAATAAAAAGTAAAGTGTTAAATTGTGAATAAAATAAAGAGCACCTAAAGACCGTAGTAACAATTAATTAACAAAATATACCTCCTTAAAAAAAACTTTTATAAACCCTATTTAAAACTAATTGGTTAAACCGTTTCCGAAAAATCTTGGTTACTGTCTTTTAAAACACAGTCATCGGTATCTTATGTTTTTTTTTGCATACCCCTCAAAACTTACATTTTTTCATCTTTGTAACGATATTAATTATTTTTTAATTTAAAAAATAAATGTTTTTTAGATGAAATAAAATAACACATAGGTTCTCTTTAAATATTGTAGAAATACTTACAATCCGACAACACCGCTTCATTTTGTTTCCAAAATTTACGCCGGCGCCTACGCCGATCAGCTGGCACTTCTTTCACGGCATATCGCGTCCGATTTTAGGCAAACAGAAATACAAATATGCACGGACGGCGGCCTATAAAAGAAATTCGATCGGTCCGCACTTTTTTCGCACGAAAATGACGAATTTTCGATCGATTTTCCAAGATTTTTAAGCCGATTTCCTGTTTCAGGCCGAAGAATTTGAGCTTGGAAAATCATTTGGACTCGACGGACCAAAATAACAATATAACAATGACTTCGGAAGATCTTTTGCAGCCCGGGCATGTCGTAAAGGAAAGATGGAAGGTAAGAACTGCATGTTTGCGCTTGTTTTTCGCATGTGAAAGGTCACGAGCATGAAAAAAAAATGGGATTTAATCAAGTCACCTGTTTTTCCTAATGTAAAATCATATGACGGCTCTTTATATTTGACATTTTCCTTTAGTTATGGAAAATCAATTTCAGCGTTTTACAGATTTTCCATTAAAATAACATCTTGTTGGTCATTTACTTTTCAATTTTGACTTCTATTTTCGTGTAATACCCATTTTTATGTGTTTAGAAAGTAGATCAATAAAGGATTTACTTGATAAATTTGGTTATTTGTATGTTTTTGGTCTTTTGACAGTTTTTATGGTCACATTTTTCTTTGTTTTAGATATTTATTGGTTTGCTTTTCAAACTAAAAACTTAAGGTTTCTGTTTTAGTACCATAATCAAGAAAGTTGTTTTTATGCAATTAATAATTTAATTGACAATATACAGGGCGTTTCTAAACAAACGCGGAAAATTTTGGTAGATGATTCCTTGTTGAAAATACAGGGTATACGGGGGTTTTTGAGGCGCTGATCACGAATTTGAAAGAATTGTTTGGCGGAAACGTTTCGTTCTTAAAATATTCATCATTAGACTTGAATTTTAAACTAATCCTATTTTTACAGCATTCCCCTTCTTTTTGCACACAATTCTTGATTTAAAGCTAAAGTGGCACACAATATTGGATTTTCACCTGGTTTTTACGTATTTTACATTATTTTTGTATTAAATTGCATAGCTATACTTTGAATCATTTCAATCCCAGTATCAAAGAAAAGCCATGCAGTTTAATGCAAAAATAATGTAAAAACATAGAAAAACGGGGTTTTAAAAGGTGAAAATCAAATATTGTGTGACACTTTAGCTTTAAATCAAGAATTGTGTGCAAAAGAAGGGGGAATATAGTGAAAATAAGCTTAGTTCAAATTTGAACTTTGATGATGAATATCTCGAGAACGAAACGTTTCCGCCAAAAAATATTTGAGATTCGTGATCAGCGCCCCAAAAACCCCTGTTTACCAAATTTTGTTAAAATCGGAGTTGCCGCAGGTTTCTAGAAAATTACCATTTGGGCTACCCCTATCGTTTTTGCTAACCAAATTTAAAGAGACACTGCAGTGACCCCAAAAAATATAAATTTGAATAGATTGGTTTATTTAGACACTTTTTAACTCCTGTATTTTTTTTTTTTTTTTGTTAAACTTAATAATTTCAAATAAAAAAATTAAATGTAAATCATAATGTGCCGTTACGAAGAAATTTATTTTATAAAAAATTTTTTTTTTTTGGTTGACATAACGTTCTATGTAATATAGGATTGGATGTATGGGTCGCGGTCATAAAAACCTATTATCAGTCGACCCACAGATAATCGGATCCAAGAATCGTGTCCGCTAGTAGGATGAGTGTGAGCGCCCTTAAGCTTTCACATATGTTTTATTTGTATGTTAAATTTTAGGTCATCAAAAAAATCGGCGGCGGTGGTTTCGGCGAAATCTACGAGGGCAAGACCTGCTCACAAAGAGCAGGTCGCCCTGAAGGTGGAAAGCGCCAGACAGCCGAAACAGGTTCTCAAGATGGAGGTGGCCGTGTTGAAAAAGCTGCAAGGAAAAGAGCATATTTGCAGGTAAATATAAATATTAACTTTACTTTTTTCGTTAAATTGAAATAAAACAAATTATAAAACTTAAATTCCAATGATTTATTTTTATTTTTAACCTTATTCATTTTATGTAAAAATTTATTTCTTTAAGAAACCCAACTTTACATGTTCAGCCAAATTAAAAGGTATAGAGGCCAGTTAAGCAACAACAACCGAACCAATGCGTCATCTTGCTTATATGCAGCTATTCTTTGTCTAATCTCTACGATCCCCTTAAAAGCTTTAAATAATTCATAACTAACCAAAATTCTGTTCGGCCGCGTTACCGAAATGACGATTTAACATTTCAAATACTAATTTCGGAGTGATGGGTGCGACTATATTACTTTTAATTAAATGTTCTAATTTTTGTTCGATTCCCCTTTTTAACAAGTACTGCTTGAAAATACGATTTTTTCAATTTCTCACTTTTTTATCTATTGTACAGGGTGTCCCACCGGGAACTGCTATGATCGATTTCTCAATTGTCAATATATCAATACAGTCTACTAAAGTAGTTCTTTCTCTACGAGGAGCCCAACTTCAAATCATATTTGTGGCTTTTGTTTAAAAAAAATTGACGGTTATGTAATGGCTTGCAAACGTCATATTTGACGCAAAATTTAAAATAATTCAAAAACAGTAAGAACACAATTCATATTAACGGCTTTTGTTTAGGAAAGATTGATGGTTTTGTAATGGCTTGCAAACTTCACTTTTGACATAAAATTTTAAATAAGTCAAAAACAGTTAAACTTAGGTATAGAAAGCTATACATAAAATATGTTTAGAATTTTACGAAGAATCTAATATATGGGTTGTTCCATTTTACAATAAGGAAGTTAATACTTTCGGTAAAATCATAAATGGTAAAACTGTCAAAATAGTTTGGTCGTATGTATCCCACTAACCTTATAATGTTCCCAAATTTTCAAAATTTTCCAAGCTCTACTTTTCAAGAAATTGATTGCAGTTCTCGATGGGACACCCAGTATACAAACTGTCCACGGATGAGGTTTACAAGAGGACAAATGGACAAAATTTTTTATTTTTATATGATTCACAAAGAAAATGTTGATTTTGTATACAGGGTTCACCAAAACTTTGATTTTTCTCCAATAGTAAATTACCTTTATTTTTTTATTTTTAAGCAAAGTATTATTTAGGAAATTTATTAAGAAAAGTATTTTAAATAACTTTATTAATGTTACAGGGGTATCAACAAGTTTCATAAAACTGATTTTAAAATTATCAAAAATAAATTATTTTAAATTTGACCTAAAAAACTCTTATAATTTGTTTTTTAAACACCTGCTTTTTCCAAATTCCTACACAACACATTTTTCAGCTGTAAACCAATGAGATCAAGGCCCAAGGAAGATAAACTTTTTAATAAGGAGCACTTGATTGTTTATATTTGTCTAAATAATATTTTTTTATCTGACAAAATAAACCAATACTTGCATACCATAAAATAAAATCACTCAAAAAACATAAAAAACATTGTATCTTACCCTTAATATCGATTTAAACGTAAATTATGTGTAAAAAAATATCCAAAGGTCAGTGACCCCTGTTTACAGGTTTTAAAATTCTAAAAACAGTAAAAACTAAACATTATAAAAGTCCAATGACTAAATGCAAAAAAATAACACCAAAACCTCGAAAAAAACCTTCCAGTACGATTGTAAACAAAGAATTACGGGAAAAGGTTATGTCACAAAATTTTGTAATATTGTTTTAATTAACTACAAACATTATTCTAATTACATTTTCCTAATGACATTTTCCTTAAAAATGAAAAATGAAGGTAGTTTACTCTTGAAGAAATATAAAGTTTTGGTGAACCCTGTGGCAAAATAAACATTTTCTCTGCGTGAATCATATTATTTTACAAGCAGAATTGTTATAAAGAAACACTTTTTCAAAAAATAAAATTGTTGGTCCATTTGTCCTCTTGTAAACCCCATCCATAGAAAACTATAAAAAATTGTGTTATTTATCTTTCTAAGATTTATAGTTGTTTATTAAACTGTCACATGCTGCGATTCCCCCTTAAAGCAAATATTACATCAAATTGCATATAAATTGACTTAGCCATTCCATTAAAACTTCATTTCAGTCGCGTGTTTAAGGAGCATAACTTTAATTTTGGTCTATTTTGGGAGTTTATTGCGTATCAACTTGTATATCGTAAGATATATCGATAAACGGCAATGCTTAAGTTAGATCGAGCAATCATGATTAAATTGATTGGATTATTTATTAATTTAGGGTTTTTAAACAACTTCAAAAACGAGGAGGTTCACAATTCGCCTGTATGTTTTTTTTTGTTTGTATGTTACGCGATTACTCTGGTATTTTTGAACCATTTTGAAAATTATTTTTTTAT